>JAAAKQ030000484.1:0-19017 GCA_010016005.3 Zanna intricata | reverse complement strand
AACTAAAAATCATATGGATTTAATACTAGTAGCGCCATCTATGTGTCAGCCTACGAACTTTTCAGCCCACCTGGTAGGAATGAAGAGTTTAAAAAAAACTAAAGGAAGTTGTTAATGATAAACCATCTGCTCGCAGATAAAAGGCAAAAAGAAATTGCCTATAGCAATCCTTCAAGGCTCTACAGTTGAATATGCCCATCCATCTAAAAATTTTATATGGTATAATTAACATTATTCACCCATAGTAAATATACCTTGCAATATATTTTACAGTGAGTAGCACATTACTGAAATTTTTATCTACAATTCTCAAATGTCAGTTGCTTTTCCTGCAGAAGTTTAAGAACCATTTCAGAAGAAATACAGAGTTCATTCTTTAAAATACAGCCTCGCTATTTCTGCAATTATGTGGCATATGGAAGTGAATCAAACTGAACTCCTTAAATGTTCAGTATGCTCCTTCTGTAAATGGGAGTGTGCTGTGGACCCCCTATAGATTTTTGGGATTACTGTGAAGTTTTAAGTTCCACTAGATTGATAATCTTTTTTTGTTAGGGAACCTTTCTACGGCCTTGAGTAGAGAAAACTGACTTTTTGTATGATGTATTAAATATATTTGAAGATAGGGGAAAAGAAACTGAAACTCTAATAACCATGGGTTACTTTGTTCTACATTTGAAAATAAAAATCTAATATTAATAGTAAAAAACAAAAAAATTAGTCACACTTGAATAAATTTTTGTAATTGATTTGCATCTGTGTTTAACAAGTGTTTGATCATTCATAATAATACTAGTTCTGAAGATAATACATTCATCACTTGCCATTATTTACAGACGTAAATACACTTTTATTTTTCTTATTACTGTATATGTGTGTATCTATTTACTTATTATGTTCAAATATGTCATACATGTACTGGCAAAATAAGCTGTATATTGAATCAGTTGTATTAAAAACCAGGCATTTACATTGTGATTGGTATAATTTACTGGCTTTATCTGATTGCTTGAATATGAAAAATTCTTACCTTTTGTCTATGAATAGACTTAACAGCATTTGAACTACCTTCCTGTTATATTATTTTCAAAACAATAATTTGTTTATTTTCTTAGTATAAAAAAAAAAACCCAAAAGCTCAGATTATTGCATTAAAACAGTCTTCTCAGGGTATATATAATTTTTTTTAAAAGTATATTTAGTAAGTGCTATGATTATATTTAAAAACACAAATAATTACCTTTGTACTATTTCTTTTACAAAAATAATTGTTTTTAAAAATGTTTTGATAAACGATAAGTTTTGTAGAAATGAATTATTATTGATCAAACAAGATCAAAACAACTGTCCATTTTAACTCTACCTTTTAGTCACAACCCAGCGTGTTTTACAATTTTTATGAAAGTAAGGTTACTTTTAGGTGGAGCCAAGTTTATATAACAATTCATAAAATTGTCAGTTTTAAAAAAGTGGGTCAATATAAAGTAGTCAATATAAGTGGTTCACCATACAGTTGTAACGTGAATGAACAACCATTTATCACTTGCTGCAGTCATCGGGTTGGTGTCTTTGTGTTTTGTATGCTTTTAATTATTAATTTTATTATGTATTTATTAAATAATGATAAAATTTATTGAAAATGTTGTGAAAAAGAAAAAATGTTAAGTGGAAGTTCCTCCTATAGAGAACTACGCATACAGTATTAGTAGTACATAAGATTATTTGTGGCTAAAAATTCCACGAACAATTTTATTAATCGACAGTTCTGTTTTAGACAAAAATAATAAATTTTATATAAAACGAGTGAGGCCTATTGTTTACAAAAGTGCTAGTTACATTTAAGTTACTTTCTTCACTTTCATACACAAATACAAATGAATCCATATGTTTGTTTATTGAACATTTGATTCCACTGTATTATGTCTGTTTCATAATTTAGTTCAATGTAATTTCAGTACATTGTATCAAGAATCCAACAATACTAAGTAAGAATGGCAAAGTTTTCTCTACTCTCTTTTTTTTGTTTAACCTCCGGAACTACCGTAAGATATTACTTCAGAGGATGATATATATGAATGTGAATGAAGTGTAGTCTTGTACAATCTCAGGCCGACCACTCCTTAGAAGTGTGGTTAATTGAAACCCAACCACCAAAGAATAATACTTGTACCCAATCTAGTATTCAAAGCCATATAAAAATAAAACTACCTTCACTAGGGGATTTGAACCTTAGGACTCTCGACTTCATCGCAAATCAGTTGATTCGCGATGTCGCGTTAACCACTTGACCAGTCCTGTGGGCTACATAATTTTGTATACTACCCTCACTATTTGTAACTAGTAAGAAATACACTTTAAAAATTCTGCATAATAAAAGACTGCCAAAAAAGAATTTCATTTTTTTTTTTTTTTTAATTTATGAATTTTTTCAAAACTTTCTTTTTGTGGAATATACCCTTCTCTATATTCTATATAATATACCTCTTTATTCAGGATTAGTAGTTTGTTTTATGAATAAATCTATATAAAATATTATTGGCTGCAAAAGTTGAAATCTGATTTACAATCAACATAAACTATATGTAAATACTTACTCTTCTTGTAAATTTTTAATTTTTTTTTAACCTGTTTAATGAATTTCCCTGTTCTTTTATTTCACTGTCAATCTCGTGTTGTTCAGTTTTCAGTTTGTCTTGTATTTTTAAAATATCTGTTTCATATTATATTTTAATCTTTATTTCCTTTACTATTTAAACCTTTGATAATTCCTTCTAGAACTATACTGTCTACTCCTGAGTGCTGC
This sequence comes from Zanna intricata, assembly GCA_010016005.3. Taxonomy (NCBI): domain Eukaryota; kingdom Metazoa; phylum Arthropoda; class Insecta; order Hemiptera; family Fulgoridae; genus Zanna; species Zanna intricata. Next base: position 16,214 of record JAAAKQ030000484.1, on the reverse strand, counting down.
AGTACACAACCTATCAGTCTTGTCCATTGTTTTACAAAATTTTTCCATAAACTTAATATTTGTCTAAACTTCTGCATTTCATTCTCAACCCACTTAACTTTCAGTATTCCTTCGTAACTCTGTACTACAAGGCTTTTATTTGTTTTTTGGATTTCCTGTTGTCAATGATTACTGCCATAAAATATGCTATACTCTGTACAAATATTTTTTAAGTATTTTGGTTTTAATTCCACAATATTTACGTGATAGCTCAGGTCTCTTTTCTGTCTAAAATATTTCATGTCTCTTACAGATTGCATTATTGATGTGTTTTTTTTTGTACATTTTTTGAGTTTTATTACCCGAATAAATAAATTGTTCGACTTGTGGTATAAAATTTTCCTGTATCTTATAGTATTTAATTTCTCATTGTCTTCCCGTTTCATTCAGTATTTTGTTATAGGTAACATTCAGATTAATTTACCCCCACTTATCATGTCATTCATTAATTCTTTTAACTTGTCTAAAATATCAATATTATGATGATTCATGAGATTTAAATTTTTTAATCCTGTTAAGTTTTATTTTTTCTCTACTCTCAAATAGTTATGCTGGTTATAGATTGTTAATTAGTAGGGTATAAGTCACAGCTTGGTCACTTGGTCATTTTTTTCAAGCTGCATTCCTCCTATCTGTCAAATGCAGCTTGCCTTCCTCATTCTTACTGCTATTTTAGTTTTACAAAATGATAAATAATAAATTGTTCTTGATCTTTTTTTTACTCTTTTTCATAAAATCTTTTCATATTTTATTCAGTTATAAATTATCAAATGCTTTTTCAAGATTTACAAATGGTATACTAATAATTTTCTCATCGGATAATATTCTTGTTATAATAATAAGTAGAAAAATGTTTGTGTAAGTTAAGTAATTTTTTAACTATATTGGTTTTTCCTATTGAAAACAAACAACAATTTGAAAAATTTTAAATCCTCAAATAGATTTCTGAAAAATTATTAAAAATTTTTAATTGTCATTTATTACAGATTTTTTTTTTTTTTTTTTTTTTAGTATGAATCTTTATTATGGGATTATAATTAATAGACAATTTTTTATAAAAGCACATTTTTATCAACATTTTGCTTATTTAGTTTTCAGTCAACAATACAAAAATTAAAATATTTTTGAAATTCTGTATACAGTTTTTAGCGATAACCTGATTTTAATTAGATTATAATAATTATTAGGTTATTCTAATCTGATTGTATATTATATTAGATTATAATTAGATGGATATTAAATTCAGGGTTTGGAGAGCACTGCACGAGTCTCTACAAATAAGTATATTTTGATAATTAGGGTTAATGATATTCAGAGCCTTATTTATTGTGTATAGTTCAGCTTTAAATACACTTGTGATACCAGGTAGGCCAAACATATATCTTCTATCATTGACAACAAATGTGCAGCCAACAATATTGTTATGTTTCAATCCATGAGTATATACTATTGCATCTGCGTTTTGTCTTGGACAGAATATGTTAAACATTTGCTGGAAGAGATGGATATTAATTGAATAGACATGAAAAAGGCATTGTACTGATCCCTCTTTGTATAGGAGCTGTTTAAATTTCAATTAAAAGAATTAGTACTACATTTAAACTTGTCCATTCAATATAAATATCAGTTTGCAATAAATAAGCTTATAATATGTAGTTTTTTTCCAATTACCCAACTGTATTCCATCTAGTCCTGATAAATTTATGAAAATATTAATCTTGTATATATTTTTCTTATATTTATGTTGAGATATTTAAAATTCTATTATAAAATGTTATCTTCATAATTTTTTTTTCATAATCCTTGTTTGATGTATTTTTAGACATTATCCGTAGTGGGTGGACTTCTTATGATAGTTTTACTTGGTCCTGGTGGCGTTTCAATGGATGAACATAAGAAGAAATGGTAGGTATAATTTATTATTTGTGTGTATCAGATCAGAAATAATTTTGAAGAGGAAAAAGAAAAAATTATTTTTATTTAAAAGGAACCGACTGTTAATTATATTTATACTTAATATTTATTTAAAGTTGTTCTGTTTCACATGTTGTAAGTGTTAAAAACATCAAGTACTTTATAATATATCTTTATTACATTGAAGAGCTACAGAAGAAGAAAGATTGTGTGATACTTTCAGGTTTTAAGTGAACTTTTTTTGGGACAGTTTTTTTATATATTTATATTAAAATATACATACACATGTAAAATGATTAAGTTTAATCTCATTAGTTATAACAAATTAACTGTTATAAATTTTATTTGGTAGAAAAAAAAATAGTGTTTAACGTATCAAAATATTTAAATATGGATATATTTTCTTTAAATGATGTATACTGCAAAAAGCACGATAAGTTTTTATTTGAATGAAAAATATGTTTTATTTATATTTTTAATTTTTTTTTTTACAGTACATTTTTCTCAGTAAAATTTTTTATATGTTTACAAATGTAAATAACTTTGTTTTAATGCTTAAAAAAGTAAATAAATATGATCAAGATTTGCTAAACAATAATTTTTACGCACAATTCTTTTTTTTCTTTTTTTTTTTTTTAAGAAATATGACAAATAACTGTCCATATTGTGATTAGTATTGACATTATTAAAAATATTCTAAACTGTGATTTTTTTTTAATGAAAAAAGATAAACAACATTGCAAAAAAAGAAATGATTCTCAGTTGAAATGTGAGTTTAATATAAAACATTTCTCTTAATGGTTGTTCAGTTTTGTAGTACTGTACTTAAGTAATTATAAATGTAATTTGGGATAAAATGCCTTAACATTCTAAGTAATAATATGGTTATTCTTATTTGAGTGCCATGCTTGTTTATAAGTTGTTATAATTTAACAAATAAAGAAATGAATTTGATTACTATTTTTAAGCTGATTGAAAGTCGGATTATTCCGGCTTCCGTAATCTTTTTTGGATATAAATTGTATGGATGATTACTTCCATATTCAAAATTTAAACTGTTTACACCACCATGTGTATATTTGTTTTATAATTTTTCAAAAAAAAAAAAAGATTAAAAATGAATGTATGGGGGATGTACAATAATTAATAAGACAAATTGTTATAGTGAAAAAACGATTATTCAATGACAATGAAACTTACACTATTTATCATCATAAGTCTCCAGCATCAGTTAGTTACTTGGACACCATTCTCTGAACTTTCTGATTGCCACAGCGTAGAAGTCTTTAACTTGTTTGAACCATTTGTGTCAAACTTTTCTGACTGCTTCATTGTCATCAAACATCTTGCTGCATAAAAAGTCTGAGCAAGCTGAACAAGTGAAAATCTGATGGGGCGAGGTCTGGGCTGTAAGAGTTGATAGCAACATCTCCCAACCCAATTTCTCCAGCTATTCTCCCTTTCTCTGAGCGATGTGAGGGCGGCGCGTGTTGTCATGCAAGAGAATCACACCTATTGAGAGAGCACCTTGACGTTTTTATTTTATCACCGATCTCACTTTCTGATTGAACATTTTAAAATAGTACTCGCTGTTCATGGTATGTTGTTCTTCTAAGTAGTCACTGAAAATTGGGCCTTGCAAGTCCTAGAAGACTCACTTTTCCAACTGATACATGAGTTTTGAATTTTTTTTGTGGGCAAATCCGGTTGTTTCCACTCAAGACTTTTAACATTTGGATTCGGGCTCGAAATGGTGTATCCACATTTTTTACATAGAAAATCATTACCTCCACTTTATGAGCTTGATTCAATTGTCTTGGAACCAGTCTTGAATACGTTTTGTGATAATTCAGCTCTTCATGAATGATTGAATGCGTGGTTCCAATAATAATATTACACAAATTAGCAATTTGGGAAATTTTAACTTACCTGTCTTGAACTATAAGGTCATTTATGCAATTTTGCAACATGGTTGTCAAAACTTCAACACTTATTCTGCCTTAATTAAACTGTTCCATTCACTTATACACATTACAACAGTTTAAAAACTTTTCACCATACTGTTTCAACATTCTTGAGTAAATTTCTGGCTGTTTCATACTTGCTGATAACAAATCTTAACACTGAATGTTTCTCTTCCGCCATAGAAGTTTCAAGCGGAGCTGAGATTCTGAAATCAACAAAAAATTTTATGTTGAGATTAATTATGTTCGTACAGCTGAATAAATGTATCCCAAGGTTGCTAGCTTGATTCTCCCATTATCACTGAGTGAACAGTTGTTTCTCTACATAAATTTGTCTTGTTAATTATAGAGTCCCTTGTTTAAACAGTGTTTAGAAATTTGTTTCAAATAATTATGAAAATATTTTTATCTATACAGGTTCATTAAAGTTGTTCCAGTGATATCTTAAGAAACATTAATTTTTTTTTAAACTGTACTTTTGAACATTTTGATTTAAAAGTATTTTTAGTATTCAATCTCTTAAGGATTACTTATTTTATCAAATTAAGTAAGATTATGGCCAACTGTAAATTACAATTATGTTCATTTATTCTACAGAATAAATTTATTGTACAAATTTAATGTATGTATTCTTTTATGTAAAAATAGCATGCTTTACACAGAAATTCAGTGGTTGTGTACTGGGTGGAACTATTATAAACTTATAAAAATACTTGTGCTTGTCACACTTGAAAGGTTTTACATAATAGCTGTCAATAAAGAAACAGATGAAAGTATTAGTGTTTGCATGAAAGAAGTAATTATGTATAAAAGACTAATATAACATACTTAGTATATATTTTGCTGCAAGCATATTCTCTTCAGGGTCATATTTTTTATTTTAGTCATCGGATCTTATCTTGCAGTACATTGTTGCTGTAAGGTAAGTGTTTTGTATTAATGAAAAGTGCAGTACTGTAATCAAACTAATTTTTAATTATTGAGTTGTCATACTTTACATTATTTTGTATATAGTTTGTTTGAATCATTGTGTCTAAAAAATCTAAAATTAAAATTATAAAGTAGAAATTAAATCGTTATATAATTATCTTGCAAAACTACTATGACAGATGAATAGTTAAGTATTAGAAAGCTGAATGTTGTAAGAAATCTGTAATAGATATCACATGGTATTGATAAAAAATAAGTTTTATATTTTTATAGCATTAGACCAGTTAAAAAAAGTTAAATTAAGATTGATATAAATATTTGAAAAGAGTTGTTCTTGAATAAAAAAAAATTGCATTTGATTCAAGAATCAGTCCCATGCTAGTATAATAATGCTAAGCATTTTACAATTAAAAATAACCAGCTCACATAATTTTTTGTATTGTATATATATTTTATACTTAAGTTTGCTTTCGTACTGTTTACACTTACTCATTCAATATTGTATTTTTTGACAACCAGGTGGGTTTTAAATATATTATTTAGAAGATAGACATAATACTAAATATTAAGAAATTAATTTAGCAGATGAAGGAATCTGGGATGTATGGTGAAAACCAGATAATAATTTTATCAATCCCTTGTTATCATAGATCATAGTCTACCCCATTGTATTTGTTGTGATAGTCATTTTTATTTCATTTATGCTTGTTTTACTTAAGCCACTCAAGTTTTCTTAGCCTGGGAGAAATAGACTAGACTGTACAAGGATGCATGAACATAACCTAAAATTGATTTCTGTTGAATATATATACAGTGAAATCATTTTATCTTGCTCATCATGATACTATGCCATAATTCCACTTTTGACTAAATGCATCTCTTTATTATAATTATAGTGAAATTATAGTCTCTAATATCCATGATGTGTGATAAAATGATCACACTATTTTTAAATATTGTAGGTGACATTTTGGTATTTTTAGTGTATTTAATATTCATATTTTGTTAATATGCGTGCGTGCGTGCGTGTGTGTGTGTGTGTGTGTATACACATATGTGTATATGTGTGTGTATACACAATATTTACTCATGTCTGTATAAATTTACTTGGAAAACATGCTACATAGTTATCAGGCAAACAATTATTAGGTTGATTTAAACCTAACTTAACAGAGATCTTTATTAAAATATGTTAAATGAAATAACTTGAGATATAATTAACTAAATAAAGTGATAAAAAATGTTGTGGTATTATTTTAATACTTCGCTACTGTCTTTAATATATTTATTTATTCTTAAATGCTATTCTTTATTGTGTTATAGTTTCATTGTTAAATTTTGTTTACTAATCTGTTGATTAAATCACTGAAATCTGTGATATTGAATTTTTATTTACTTTTTTATTTTATTTGAATGAATATTACAGTTGTTTTAATTATTTTAACAATTTACTATTTTTTTATTTCATAAATTTTTAAAGCAATTATTAAATTACAAAGGTTGTTAATCTATATCAGAGGAGTAAGTCTAAGCTCAAATACCTCAGTTTTTTATATGTCTATTTTCATCCTCAAGCTTAGCTGTATGTCTTAAAAAGCTGCAGAATCTGAATTAAAGTACACATTCTAAAACTGAAAGGAGGATCTTTAACGTCAAATATCAGATATTTTTTCTATGAAACACCCCCCTCCCCTCACATTTTAGGAAAAGATGCCTACAGTTTCATTGGATATTTGCTTAATTCTTTTAAAGTCTTCACTGTAGAGTCGCATAGTTATTTTTTAAACAGATCTTTCTTATGTTTATAATTTTTTAAAGAAATTGTTCAGGTTATTCTGGGTTCGAATCCTGGTCAGGCATGGCATTTTTCACACACGCTACAATTCATTCATCTCATCCCTCTGAAGATATATTTAATTGTGGTTCCGGAGGTAAAGAATAAAAAAAAAAAAAGAAAAAAAAAAAAGTTATTCTGTAGGCTCCCGAATAAGAAACTGGTAGTAACCTTTGTGGGGCTTTAATGATTGTTCTATGACACCCATTATTTAACTTCATCCTTCCCTGAAGATGTACTATAACACCACATGCTTGTTTAGATGTAAAACTATGCTTTGCATAAAATGAATGAAATTTTTATTATAATTATAGTACTGGAATTGTATTAAAATGACAGTTAATATTTAAGCAATCTCTGATTCCAATGTTTTCTTTTCTATGGATATAATTAATTCAAGGCAGAATCTGTTAACTGAGCGGACCAGTTGAGATTTATTATGAATGATGATTGGGTTTATCCAATGTAACAATTTGATCCAGGTTTCTAATGTAATAATCAGTAATACTAACTTCTATACAGTAGAGAGCTTGCCCGATATGCATGGGTCATTTTAATGACATTTATATTTAATAGAATTCAGATATATTACAAATAACTAATTGGTCAACATTACTTATATTTTTTTAACAATATTAATGTGGTATTGATTTATCTCATACTTGATAATGTCGATTAACTATTTATTCATAAATTAAATTACTCACAACTGACCTTTATACAATATTGGTAACATTAAACAAAAGACAAAACCAGTAATAATAATAATAATCATTGTTGGTTATTATAAACATTATTCTTAGTTAAGCTACAGAAGTCGTCAATTAGAAGTATCTTGATGTTTAGATCCCAATCATTCTTGATTCACAATTATAACTTGCATTAAATATTAAAAATAAGTAAATCATTAGTGTAGTAATTATATCTGTGAAAAAGTACAAATAATGCTTCTCATCATATACTGAACTATCAGTAAATGATATAATGAATGTTGGTCAGACATCACAATATAAAATGAATACAGCTAACAGAGTTTAAAATCTGTCAATGTCATCTTATTATGTTCATGTAATTTTTTTTTTATATTCAAGTGCATAACCCCCTTTTCTACCCTTTTTTATCAAATAATAAAAGTCAAACATCACAAAATAAAATGAATAATATCCCACACAGTTGAAATTCTTTCAACATAATATATTATGTTTGTTTAATTTGCAGTTTTTTTTATATTTGTTCTCAAGTGCATTAACCCCTTTTTTATTCCTTTTTAAAAAAAATTTATTGGTTTTTTTTTTTTTTTTTGTAAGTACATAAAAGCATTTATTTTATTGCCAGTAAATTTGATAAACTTTAATGATGATATAAAATTTATTCAAGATGAAACAATTATTGGGTTGCACCTTTTAATTATAAATTTGTTTTATTAATAAATCTTATTTATTGTCATCAATAAAAAAAAAAATTTATTTTGTTATTGTAAATTTGTTATTTTGTAAATTACCTGGTCAAATTTTTTTATCAAATAGAAAATTAGAATTATTTACAATTTACTTGTTTTTTTTTCTTTAGTTTTTAAGAATTTTTAATGTGATTTTATCAATATGTCTGTTTCTAAATGAATATTATATTCACTTTATTACAATATTGGTTATGGTTTATCTTTTATACTTAATTAAATATTTAAAACTTGATGTCAAATTTGTTATTAGATTATTAGTAGTAATTATATAGAATTTAAAATTATCTCCCACTAGTGTTATGGTCTTTAGTTTATTTTATATGGCATGTATGTGTTAGGGTATGCATGAGTATACATTTCTTTTTTATAATTGTGACTGCAGAAATAATTTAAGTTATAATGAGCATATTCAAATGTTAATTACATAAAGCTTATTTTACTTAATGACGGTAATTAAATTTTTTTATAATTTAATAAAGGAATATGTAATTACTTGTGTAAATGCAATGCCAAATTATATTTTAACTCTGATGAGTGATAGTATTTCAGGAATATAAGGAGTGTTTCAGGGCGTATTAGCCAAACTTCAGGAACTGATCAAAACACCAAAATGAGCAAAAAGGTTATATTGATGCAAGTCCTATTTTGCTTTGTTTTTCTTCTGGATGTCATTTTATGATTTTCAACAAAAGAATTTTTTCTCAGGAATGGGTAAACCTACTTCAATTAGATTTGGCTAATAGCAACTATTTTGATAGTTTGTTTTGTATACAATAACTTTATTTGAGCTGTAGTGTGTATTAAGTTTTTCAATTCTCTAGTTTCTGTGAGTGTAAAATAACATGATGTGTTATGATAGTAAAACCATTTCCATTTGTATTCCTCAGACATTTAATGATTAAATTACAAACAGCATTTGTGTTGCATAACCAATCCTAATTTGATGGAGAACACAAAATTTATAGATATACAAGTCTTTCATAATTTTTATTTTGAACAAATCAGTTGAGGAAAAAGATATTTATTAAAATTATGTTTTATGCTTGCAAAGTTTGGTTATACGAGTATTGATATAAGAATACAATCGTACTGAATGGAAAAAAACATAAAACATTTATATAGTCCACAAGTTTGAATTAATTTTTGTGAAACCATATAATTCTCTCTGCCTACCGGCTGTAGATCTAGCCTGCCAGGTCTGGATCTTTAGTGGCAGCATCCAACCTCAAAGGTGGGGTTAACCAGATCGAGTTATACCATTCCTGCCAGCCTCTGTGGTGGAGTGGTAGTGTCTTGGCCTTTCATCCGGAGGTCCCGGGTTCGAATGCCATCCCAGTCAGGCATGGCATTTTTCACACACGCTGCAATTCATTCATCTCATCCTCTGAAGATATACCTTAACGGTGGTTCCAGAGGTTAAACAAAAAAAAAAAGAAAGAAGTTATACCATTCCCGGGCCCCATCCCCTCTGCCAGTTCTTGGTCTTTTCTTTCTCTTGCCCACTTAAATGGGTGACACCTATATGGATATGAGCACCCCCACCGGTTTGGGTCTTTTTCCTCATTTTAATTTTTTTTTCTGGGTCATTACTCACACCATTCTTTGTGTAAGATCTCTGTTATCAGCTGTTCTACTGCTTTTCAATTGTTAGGGTTTAAAATCAGGTTCTACAATGTTTTCAGATTATAAGCGTTGAAGCTGTGCTTGACTCTTGATTTCATTCCATCTATCACACAAAAAACGTGTGTTCAGATGTGTCTACCTGCTCATAACGGACACATTCTTAATGAACCTGACAGCAAAAGCGTATTCACAGAAACCCCGTGACCGGAGAGGAGCTGTGAGGTAATCATCATCCTTGTGATCCCCCTCCTCAACCACTGCTCTAGTTTCAAGATGAGTTTTTGTGTCTAACAACACTATCTCTACAATTCCTTCTTATGGTTGTGATGGACTAATGTTTGTCACAGTTGCTTCAGGATTGTAATAATATTTATTATATAACCAGTCCTCTGATGAATCAAATGAATGTCTTTTATAGGGTTAAACATCACATGCTTTTCAATGTTGCTTGTTATAGAATGGTTTTACTAGTCAAGTTACTTATTCATGATAAATTATAACTGCTAGCTTTATAGTAATATCCAACATTCATATATTACTGCCTACTTATAAAGCATTATTTTATTTTTATGAATAAATAAATTGTCTCAAGAAATAATTAATTTCTTCAGAAAGCACAATTTTGTTTTTTTACCCATTTTATTAACCCTTGCCAAGCAGAGGAGTTTTGTTAAATAATTTGTGAATAGATTTTCAGATAAATAAAATTTTCATAATGTGGATATGATATATATATATACATAGATTTTTTTCTGATTTATATTTATTTTTAGTAATTCACATACATTCAGTAATTGTCTTTGACAGCTATAGTCATAGTTTCTAAATTCCAGCAACCTATATAACTTTTAAATATATTATTTATGGATCTATGGAAACCAGTTTATTCAGCATGCCTTCACCCAGTGGTTTTTAGTTTTTATTGGCCTGCATTAACCTTATATGGCATCCTGAACTATGTGTTTAATTATATAATTATCACAAGGGATGTCTTTTACAATTATTTAAATTTATACAATTAAATTATTTTGCAATTTATATATAATTAATTATTTTGCAATTTATATATAATTAATTCTTTTGCTGAAATTATGATATATTAATTTATGTTTTATATAATTATTATCATAACTTATTATTTTAACTTTAGTTGTACCTTTTCTATCAAGTTTCATACAATAAGTTTTTCTTCTTAAAAATTATAGTTTAATTTTTTCAAAGTAAAAAAAAACAATTTTTAATAATTCTGATTATTTTTTTTAACTCTGTTTTGTATGTTAATACTGTGTTTTATTCAGCAGAATTTTTTCACCATGATAAATTTTTAGTTTTAGTTCATAAATTGATTCACTAACTATAAAATGTCCAGTATATAATCCCCCCCCTCATCAAAATAAAGAAAAAACTTTGACATATGTTCAGAACACTATCTGCTATCTACCATTTTGTATTTTTTACATAAAGTTTATTTCTCACAAATCATATCTAGCTGAAATTTTGTATACTGTTAGGTACCTAGATGTTTATTAATATAAAAATAATGAACTTGATTACAGTGGTCATGTGAACTTTTTAATAGTTAATATCTTGGCAACTGCTAGTTTATTTAAATGTTATGTTATACAAAACATATTAAGCGTTTTATGGCAAAGACACATTATTTATTCAAATCTGTTGATAAAAAGACAAGGTTATGGCTAAAATTATTGAAGCGAGTCACTTTATAAAACCAGTTTTAATTTCTTCCTTAATAAAATTAAATGCCATGATCTAAACTAGAATAATTTAATTAATTATAATTTAATAATTGAAAATATTACTATAAAAAAAATATTGACAATTTAATCTGTCAATGAGTGGAAAAATGTAAAAAGTTATTGCACATTTATTAAAATTTGGCCCATTTTGTAAATTACTTTTTTTCAATTTTTGCTTTCTCCAAAAAATAAAAGGAAAAGTTTTTTTTTATGTAGAAATCAATTTAAATGTTTATTTTCTGGTTATGAGCCCAGAGTTGGCAACTTTTGATTTTAATTTTAAATTAGATACCCCAATTAGAGAATCTTTAGCATTTTTATTTGTCATCGCAGATCAGCTTATTTCAAAGTTGATAGTACTAAGTTTCAGATCATAGTAAAGGCAGTTACTTTTATACAGATATCAGTGTTCTTTGGTAGTTGGGTTTCAATTAACCACACATCTCAGAAATTGTCAACCTGAGATTGTACTTTACTACACTTCATTTACATCCATAAATATCATCCTTATTCATCTTCTGAAGTAATATCTTAATGGCGGTTCCGAAGTTCAACAGAAAAAGAATGCTTATTTGATAAGAAAAGTAATGATAGGCTGTGAAAAAGAGAAAAGCATAACATATTTCACCTAAAAATAATAGTTGAAATAAAGTACAGCAGGTAAAAATAATACCACTCACATCGGTTTATGTGGCGTAAGTGATAGCATCTAGGCCTTTAATCTAGAGGTCCCAGGTTCAAATCTCAAGTCAGGCATGGCATTTTCACAACGCTACAAATCATTCATCTCATCCTCTGATGTAATGCTTAATGGTGGTTCTGGAGTGAAAATAAAAATGACCATAATATAGAGTTGAAAAGATTGTAATTTACAAAGGGAGGAATATGGTTTTGATGAATTCTGTCATTGTTTATTACATGAATTTAAAATTTTTGACATAATTTGATGTGTGCTTTAATATTAATTGAATTTTAATAAATTGTATTGTTTCCTGTAACCATTAATAAATACAATTTGCAGTTTAAGGTTTATGTAAATAAGATAACACACTGTTAGTAGCCATCTTATGTATTTGTTGCATATTATTTGACATTTATTGAGCTTTCAGTATGTGTGATTACATGTTTCATTATTCCACAGAAAATCTTATACAACAAGAACAAAAATTTTGTTTAAATAAAACTTATTTATATTTTATATTTAGTAAATTGTTTTTTTATTTAAGTGTTATAGTGAAATAAATTGTTAAATTATGTTTTTATGTTAGAATATGTTCAGAGAAGCATAATTGTTTTTGTTAAAAATTAATGACAAACTTTATAGAGTGTTTCAAAAAAGGTGGGCTGGCTATACTTTTTCAGATTTTATTTATAGAAATGGCAATTTCTCCTTCATTCTCCTTTTGGACAAAGGGAGAACCATTTTCTTATTTTTATATAAAAATTTATATCCCAAGTTCAGATAGAGGAATAGCATTAATATTTGGTAAACTTCTCAAGACTTAAATACCTTGGTAAATTACAAAATGGCAGCCACATTTATTTTTCAATTTTTTATACCTACGTAAATATTAGTTTTATCAAAATTTATGTTAGTTGCTAAAATATTAGGCCTTTTATTTTTATTTTAATTACATTTTTAAGAAAATTGATGTAATTTTGTCATAATTATTAGATCTATTTATTGTGAGAAAATGATTTAATTTAATATAAATTTAAATTATTAGAACTAACAATAAATAAAAACAATATTTAATCGACTTAAACATAAAGTGGAGGACATGAAAACAATTTTTTGCCGCAACTCGGGTATTTGTTAAGATTTTAAAAAATATGTAATTTTTTTCAAAATAAAAGGCTAATATTTTACCAAAAACATTAATTTTGATAAAAATAATATTTATATGAACTTGAGATGTAAATTTTTATAAAAAAATAAAATGATGGGGGAACAAAGGAGAAATTGCCTCCAAAAAAAAGTATAGCTAGCCCACCTTTTTTGAAACATTCTGTATATTAATAATAATATTTCATATAACTATATGAGAAAAACCCATACCTCTCCTGCAAATATAAGTATAAAAAAAAACTGACAAAATTAAAAATAAAGTTAATATTACAAAAGATCAAGGAGATCTCCTTGACTAGAAATTTTTTAAATGTGAATAGATTGTTTAAAGTAGTCTTATACAACATACTGGTATGAGTATTGAAGGTAGCTAAGCTACTTTCTGATATAATAATAAATGTTTTCTCATTATATTACATTTATATAAATTACAAATTTCTATAAATATATTTATATATATACATGCAATATCTTGTATGTATGTATGTATGTAATCTGCGATATAAAATGTGTTTTTTATTCTCTCTTGAAAAGACAAAAATTATGATTGAAAGGAACTTGAGAAAGAGTAAATAAGTTTCTCATGATGTTATTGTAAAATCATTTTTTTCAATCATCAAAATTAAGTGATTTGTTATAATATTTATATAAGATAAATGTAAATAAAAGATTTAATTATTTTCCAGAACCATCCAGATGTAATTATTTATGTTTCCTTTAAAAACTAAGAATTTTACATTAAATCTAGTGATCTAGAACAATCAAAGCATTTTGCTATAGTAATTTATTTTATGAGAGTAAATCAAATTCAAATTTTTTAAATTCGATTTCTTTGCTATCATCAGTACAGCCATGAGTGAGCAAGAGATTCTGTTGCACAACAATTTTTTTAGGTATATTGCCACATGTGATTGAGACATGGGTGTATCATTACATTCTGGAGTCAAAAATGGCGAGTAAAGAGTGGCGAAAAAACGATGAGAGCTGTCTGTTGAAGGCCAAAAATCATCAATCAGAAAAGTTCTTAGGACAATTATTTTTTAATCAAGAGGAATTGTTGTACTCATTGATTTTCTCCACAATCAATGAACGGTGACTGTGGCTTACTATTGTCAGCTGCTAAAGTCAACAAAAATCTGCTCCCCGATGGGGAGTCTTATTCTATAAAACTTTGGAGGTTGGCGTCCCCACGGCCCTAGCCTCTGCAGCTTTTCTTCCCACTACACATTGAGCTGCAGACACTTTACACTATACACATACTCTACAACAAGAACACTACACAATTTACAACATATACAATCTCAACAACATCATTGTGCCGATGGATGAAAGGCTCTACGTAGTGAGTTTCGGACGATGTCCTCTGGGCACCTGGGCGAACCCAGATGTAATTAACTCTAGCTCCAGTACGCGTGCGCTCTGCTGGAGTGGTCTTTGTATCGCCAGTACTCGTGGGACCAGGATTTCAAGTCCACAAAATAATTCTATGATGGTTGGTGGTCCATCTGAAAAAACCACCAATATCAGTCTCGTTAAACGGCCTCGCTCGGCATTGTCGGACGAGGAAAAAGAAAATTTTTTTTTTTAACCTCCGGAACCACCATTAAGGTATATCACTAGAGGATGAGATGAATGAATTGTAGCGTGTGTGAAAAATGCCATGCCTGACCGGGATTCGAACCCGGGACCTCCGGATAAAAGACAGACGCTACCACTCAGCCACGGAGGCCGGCAAAAAGAAAATGGTAGTAGTGACAGATTATGTATGAAATATAGAAACGTCAGATTTGTAGTACTTCGCAACAGTCAGGAAGGTGGCTTCCTTCATAAGGTCTCGTCTTTCCTGATTAATAAAAGTTATTACGGGTTCAAGTGGCTCCCCGAAAAACATTAAAAAGTTGCAAGGCGGATCGATTCTGATCGAAACATATAAAGACGAGGTGAGTCGATATATCTTACGTCTCCGTAATATGGGCAATATAAATATAAGTGCGAAATGCCATAAAACAATCAAAAGCCGTGGAGTAATTTTTATGGAGACAATGGAGATGGACGTGAAGGAGATAGCTGATGAGCTTCGAACGCAAGATGTTGAAGTTAAATGGATAATGAAAAGGCAAATCGAAACAGAAGTACGTACACCACCTCTTATTCTAACATTAATCTTTCGATACCACTTGAGGAGATTAGTGGGTTACCTCTCGGTTCGAGTAAGACCATTCATACCCAAGGCGATGTTTCAGATGCCAAAGGTATGGTCACACTACAACATCTTGCCCAGAAACCAAGATTTGTGCTCGATGCGCGAACGAAGGCTGCAATGATCACAGCCCGACCCCGAGATTGCCCAACCTTCAAAGAAGAGAAGGCAAAAAGTCTGTACCAAGCAAAAGATTTCCTTCCCAAACTGTCGCTTCCGGGCGTCCGCCTGTTAACCGCAAGAGGAGGCTTGGGAATGAGTGGTGGTCCTCTGACCTGAGCGTGCTGCGCGCAAGAGTTAAAACCGCTAGAAATAGGTATCAGCGGCGCCCCCTAACGGGGACAATCATCGATGACGTGCGCGCTGAATACCTGCGGACCTACCGGCGTGCCCGTAATGAGTATGTTCATGCGGTCAGGAAAGCCAAACTCGAGGCTTGGCAAGACTCCATGAGGGGGCTGCAGAGCAATCCCTGGCAGTTCGCAAAATCTTGTTACCACCTGAAGCCATTGCACGTTCTGTCCAGTGTTCAGTGCGGGTTAGGTAGTTGAGACAACACTTTAACACATGTGGCGACTTACCGGGCGTTCCTGGACACTCTGTTTCCAGATGCTCCGGAGGGTGAAGCGGATGTCGGCGTCAGGG
>JAAAKQ030000473.1:3903-19018 GCA_010016005.3 Zanna intricata | reverse complement strand
TGTAAAATCGCTTGAAGTAACGCGGGTGGTAAAGCATGGTTGACTACAAGCGTCCTTAGCTGCGGAATCTGCACGTTTATTTCCTGGAATCCCCACGTGGCTAGGGATCCAACAGAAATTCACATCTGTGTTGCGATGGTTCATCTCAGTGATTTGAAACTAGTTGTACAGTAGAAGCAGTAGAAGAAGTGATACAACAACTTATATAAGAAACACTTATGTTCAATTTATAAGGTTGACTAATGAAACACTAAAAACCGTAGTGGAACAGTAAAAATCAACATTTTATATTCTTCATCATTTACATATAATAGGAAATGAAATTATTTTTATTTTCTGAAGAAGTTATGCACATACTTGTATATTTTTATTTAGTTCCAATAACACATAAAACACTACTACCCACATCTACACATGAAAACTATACAGGAACTCTGTATTATGCATCACATCTGCTCTGCAAGAATATTTAGTTACTGTGTATTAATATACATTACAACTGAATAAACAATATTTAGATATTCAAACCTTTACCACGCTTAATAACAACCCAACATCAAATTATGCTGGGGATATACTGAGGACTCTATATTTTCCTTAATACTGTGAATCAAAACAGTACCAGGAATCTAGAACATAACTATTGCTGTTACATGTTCGTTAATCTGTTGACATCATACAAAAAGCAATGCAAATACAGTTTTTCCCACAATTTTTAAAATCATACCCTACTTTTAATAATGTAATATATACATTACATTTAAAATGATCACAACTACATGTTTTCTTCACAGTAATTCTATCTGCATAGGCAGACAATAATCTCCAGCAGCTATCTGTCATACAACTGTTGCAGTTTTTTCTTGTTCATCATAACCTTATACTGCATCTTATGCATAAGTTAATCAAAATACAGATGGAAACATATATCTAACTGGAAAGTATGTTTCGTTTAGTTTGAAAATTAATATAAGAGAAAGAAGTTCTAAATATAAAGTTCAGTTTTTGGTCATATTAGCATCCAAAGAAACTAGCAATTTAGTGTCAAAAGCAAATATACTAATTTTCAGAGAATAAATTATAAAAAAAATAGTCAAAATTTATTAACAACAAAGTACCAAGAAAATATTCTGTGGCTAGAAATATGGAAACTTGGTAAAATTCACTTACATTTTCTTTTTGAAAAACAGAACATTTGTAGACATTTGAAGTCATTACAAACACAACTTTTGATATCAACAGATTTACATAAATCTCCAATAACAAATTTAAAAAAGTATTTTTTAAGCTGATAATAAATTTTTTCTAGGCAATTAGAATCAAACATAATATAGTGGCAAAAAATTGGGTCCAGTAAGGCTGGGATGGAATTGTTTCCTATCAACATGGCATACTGCTTAAATCATACATATTATTACTATTTTCTTTCATTTCAACTTTGTAATATAAACAATAAAACAATGGTTTTTACACAAAACTATGCAAAAAGCTTTAACATTATACTATAAGTTTCTACTTTATTATAAAAAAATTTACACACCACAGTATTTAGAAATCAGATTTCATATTTCCCTGCTCTATTAGAGGCTACTCTACCAAGGTTTTACTATAAAAAAACACAGATAAATTAAAGTAAAACAACATCTATCCAATTTTTTCAATGTTCTCATTTATCAGATGTTAAAAACTAGCAGTTACACCCTGACAACTGCTAAAAGAAGAATTTTTGTTGTAATATAGAATTATTTCATTCATTACCATATAAAAAAAATTCAATATTAATTTATATTTTTAATTTAAACTTACCCATAGGATATTTGATGCAATCATAATAATCATGAACTTCATTTTTATCAACTGGTTCAACAAAAGGCCAAGCTAATGAATGATTTCGAATCTGAAAACGTAAACAATTATTCATTTTAAAGAATTTTAAGGTAAAAAAAAATTGCAGTTCTCAAAAATGTAACAAGCTAAACTGCGACCAACATAAAATCATACAGAAACAGTGGTAATTCTTATTTTAATTTTCAAAATGTCAAATAAAACCTTCAGTCACCTAAATGTTACATGTTTATAATACATTGTAAAAATTGTGATAAAAGATGAGAAGAGCGCTGCAAACAGATAACTGGATGTTCAATTCTTATTTTAGAAAAATATAAATGATGAATCCATATCATAATGACACGATAAATAGTAAAATATTGTGGAAACGAAACTTATTTATCCACATAATGTAATAGCAATGATAACTATTATTATTCAAATTAAAATTCTATACTTTCTGATCAATGAAAATAAAATTTGAAATCATTAAAATGGAGTAAACTATAATAAAAAACTTTAATATACACTAAACACAATATAGTTAGAATGAGGTACAAGCGTAACCAGTAACTTCTCCCAAACTAGCCAGATGCCGCAATTATCAACAAAATTTATTAGTTTGTGGTAGAAAGTATGCAGGTGGGAAGAAAAAAAAAATTACATTAAAACTAATTTTTTTTTTCAATTTAAAAATTAACAATTTCAGCAATTTGTATTTTTATAATCTTGAATCTTGTTGTGGACAAGCATACAACTTCACTGCCCAGTTAATTTTATAAATTTAACTCATCTGTTTACTGTGCTCTGGTGGTTTAAGTTTCATTTAATATTTAATTTAATTTAGCATAGTAGTTGATATGTTGATGAATTATAAGAGTACTGGGCAGAAAAGTGTGTGTTCACCCTAACAGAATTCAAGATTATAAGACAGTAACAAATCTGCCAATTTCTAAGTTCTTTATTTTTAGAAAGCAATTGATTTTTAAAATTACAGAATTTCATACTAATTGTAGATAAGAGATACTGCGAAAATCAATTCTTGGTATTAATTTGGTAAGTTTAACTTATCTGTTCACTGTATTTTGGTGGTTTAAGTTTATAAATATTTTCACCCTTTATATACTGACCATGAGACAATTTAATTAACATTTTACAAAGTGTTAATTTAAAAAATAATTACTATATGGGGAAATGCGTGAAGAGAAAAAAATTTTAACTTAGGCTGAAGCAAAAGAAACAATGACAGTTCCAAAAAGAAGAAAAAGTTGTGGGATTGAAAAACTGAGTGTTGGTAAAAGCTACTACAGAGATAAGAAAGCAGTGACTCCAATAAGTGGTATGGAAAGCAAAGAATGCAGAAATTTTGAAAAAAAAGTATAACAGTTTCAACCTTTAAGAAAAGAAGTAAAATTAATTAAATGATCATAGAAGAATTATCCCTAATATGTAACTGTGCACAACTAGTTAAAAAATTCTGTGAGAAGATTCAGGCAAGAGTAGAGAAGAAAAGGCTAAGAGAGGCAGCATTGTCTCCAACAAGAAAGATCAATGACTAATATTTACAGTGATGCAATCAAAGGTTTGATGTTTGCAAAGAGGCAACTACAAGAAAAGTACAACGAATATAAGAAGTCTTACCAGTGGCCTATCTGACAGTGAAAAGTGTATGACAATGTAGACAGATGAAATATAAATGCATGAAAAAAGGAAATGGAAAAAAGACCTTTATAAGGCCAAAAGAAATGAATGAAGGAAACTGCTAGCGTGTAAAGATAAAAGGAAACAAGATTAAATAAAGCAGAGGAGTAGTCTATAACAAGGTAGTATGTTTCCTCTCTTCTTATTCAATGTCAAAATGTACGTCATATTGAAGAAGCTGGTAGAGAAAGTAGGGGGAATGAAAGGTGTAGGTAGAAATGATAGTGTGAGGAACAAGTTGTTCAAGAACAACTGAATGTGGGAAGAGAAAAAGATAGAGTATATGGGATAAGTTCATGCTATGATAATGGAAGAGGAATATTTAAAAGGGCTGGAAGCCTCAAATGTTTCTGAATTTTAACAGAGAGCAGAGGAAATATGAAAGCAATTAATGAAAGGGCTATCACAACACATATATGTAAAAAATAATTTAATTTTTTTATATATGTAAGAAATTTTATCTAATTTATTCTTGAATGAAAATGGTATAAAAGAAATACTACAGTTCAATACTTATATAAGTAGTAACGATATAGGTTAAGAAAAAAAGGGCATCAGAAAGCATGCATGCAAAAATATAATTACTAGTGGTAATGTGAGAATTACAAGGATGGATAAAGAATAAACATTTAAAAAATATAGCGGAGGAAAATATTTACAAGAGAACAGAGACTGAGGACAAGATAGTTTGGATATAAGGAGAATGAAGGATTCATTTAAGAGAATCTTAAGATAGAACAGCCACAAAGGAAGGCAAATGATAAAAGTTGGTTGAAGGAGATGAAGGAGTAAATGGAGAATAGCGTAGGCTTATTTTTATGACCACTATAAATTTTGAATAAAAGTTTCATACAGTTTAAGCAAATTTGTATAGGTAGAATAATTTTTTGTCATCAAAATTTTACATTAGAACAGTATATATTTTTAAAATCGTGTAGTTAAATAAATTTATAGTCTCAGCATAATTAGTTTTTAAAAAAAATTTTAAGAGTGATTCAACAACAATAAAAAACTGTTTTGCCAATAGTGGTTTTCCTAACTCAGAAGAAGACAAAAAATATGCTGGAAGATAATGGTAACATATCACTACAGCAGGTTGAAAATATCGAGAATTCATGCAGATTGATGAAAATATTGAATGTGTACAAGATGAAGAATGAGACATCATTATTGCAGAAAAACTCCAGCAACTGATTTAGAACTAAGTTTTCACAGTAAATTATTGCGACTGCAGTATACTCTACTTTGTGTGTATATCATTAGAGATTGTATGTAGAATGCGTGAGTCTGTGTGTGTGTGTTATGCAATAAAGTATCATATACACTAAAATTTACAAATTCATTTATTAGGAGCAGCCATTTGATGGGCCCAAAATAATCCAGTACCGTTGCATACCAATAAAATGGAATCAACTGTATTATTTTTTTTACTGTCAAAAAAGTGTTTAAATTAATAAAATAATTGAAGATGTGATCTCAAAGATGTAATACATAAAAATAGATTTATTATTTCTATTAAGATGTTACTTAATTAAAAATGTACATTATTTTAATGATAAAGTATGATTCGTGACATCTATATAGCTTTCTATATGGTGTAATAAGTCATACAGTGATGTCCTGAAGTAATGAATATTTTAATACTGATATAAACACAAACAGAGACATAAAATATACTATAGCCAATAATTACACTTTCTAAAGAACCAGCCCACAAACCACCTGCAAACATTACATTATATTGACAATACCAGTTACATGATTAATTTTTTTAGGGCACTGTTCTAACACAATTTAAACAATTTTTTCTGACATATAAAATGTAATTTAAAAAAATTAAAGTGTAAAAAACTTACACTACTTAAAACATTCTTAAAAGCTTTAAACAGTGTATCAGGATCACTAGTCTCTTCAGTAACCTTTGATACACGAGTTGTCCTAGCAGCCGGTCTCCATCCAGTTTCTCTAATTCCGGGAATACTCTCAATTGGAATAGAACGTACACCCTCACGAAAACATGTTAACCCTGGATGCACTTTTTGCACTTCTTGTTTCCTTTGTTCTGCTAAACGTTTAATTATCTATTAACATAAAAAACATTTTACATAAAAATAATCAACACCTTTAAAATAGAAAATTAAGTGAAATTGCTATATTTTTATAATTGCTTTTTTTTAAGTAAAAAAAAAAAAATTCTTTCAAAAATGAAAGAAGTCTGTTTGTATTAAGTTCAATAAGAAGTTGATGAAATGCAGTTCATTTTAACATTAAAATACAATGTTTTGTTAATAAACAAATGCAGTTGCATCTTTAGAACAAAAAAGCCTTGAGATGAAATACAGAGGATATGTCATGATGACCTTGTACTTTATCAAAAATAGCGTAGTTTTGGGGGAAGATGTGTGAAGGTGCATTTCATGGTACACCAGCCAATTTTATTTTCCCACAATTCTTTCATGATTTTTTCATCACACATTTTCTCACAAGTGTCCCAAATCAGTACAAAATATTAACAGAAATTCTCTTTGAACAATACTATTGATATCAAAGAACACAAGCATTCACTTTGTTGTGCTTCTGAACCGCTAAGCCTTTTTTGATCTCAGTGGATACAGGCTATTGACTGCAGGCACTGTAATAATATACACCATCTCATTAATTTTGATCAAGAAACAAGAGCTGAAGGGCAAATTTTTACTGCACCATGATGCATGTTTAAATTTTCAGTTAAAATTTCTAAGCAGCTCCCATAAACATATAATTTGGTGATTATTCAGAAACAATCTGAATGGATGAGTTCTCAAATTTTCTACTCTTTTGCTAATGGAAGATAGCCCAAAAAACATTATCTTCAAATGAAATGAGCACACCATACAAAAACTCTTTGTTACACCAAATAAATCTTCTTTAAAAGCTTCGTGAACCTTTTCAAAAGTTTCAGTAGCTGATTAACCAGGTTTCATGTAAAATTTTATGAAGACTTAATACACAAATTTATCACCCATCACAAAATAAGTAATAACACAAGGTGATAAAATTGTTTCTCTAAAATAGTGTTAGGGGGACACAACTCCGGTGGGGGTCGCAGTAATATGAAAGGCGACCATGAAATTAGTCTACAACTTTACACATAACCATAATGAAACCATTTATGAGAAAAAAAATTATTATAAAAATTTTACTAATATTTATAAGTAAACCTCTGAAGAAAATAAATTAATAACATGGTTGTGCTTGTTTCTTATTTAAAAGTTTTTTTTTATACATGTGGATCTATGTTAGAAACATTTAAAAACAAATTTTTTTTAAGTGACAAAAGGTAATTCCTACATTAAGTTTTTAGCAACATTAAAGACAAAAACGTTACCCTTTACACACTGGTAAAACGGATTAATTAATATTTTCAATATTTCTGTGACTAAACTTCCACACTCACTTCAAAAAGCAAGGCAAAACATATCTAAATCTTCCTAAGTGAATTGTAGCTGTAATGTTTTATTGACATATATTTCAATGAGCTGGTCATCAATATCAACTGGTAACTTAGCAGCTTCAACATAATTTTCATTAAATGGATTCACTACCCATTTCTTTGAGAAATCATTTTTAACCTTCAGGGAAATATTCCACCAACTAAACTTTTAGCTCGCACAACTGCATCTTCATGCTGTCCAAACTATGGTGAATAATAGGGTCTTCTTCACCCAGTTTTTTCTCAATATAACCAGAAGTGAGTGGACACATATCAAACTTTTTGCTTTAAAGGCGGATAATCCAGATATCAAGCTTCTTAATGAAAGCATGAACTTTGTCTGTGATTAATAAAATGTTTTTATCATGTCCTTGTAAATTCACTTTCAAATCGTTAAAAATATAAAAATAAATCAGCTATATAACACAACAGCTAACAGCAACATAGATTCATTATTATGTAAAAACACTGAGAATGGCGTTTGTTTATTCTGAAAGAATATTATTAATTCATCTGGCAATTCCAATAATCAAATTAACACCCAGCTGACTTCTCTGTAAAAAAGTAGAGATTTTTTCTTTTTGTCCATTTCATTGTGTAGCTTAGCAAACAGTGTATCTGTAATGATCGACTTTTAATAAAATTAAGTATTTTTAGAGCTTTAAAAAGAATTTGAGATTTTCCAGTATATTTTTTGTGGCAAGAATATGCCTGTGAAGAAAACAGTGCCGTCTATTCTATCCCTGTATAAGACGATCTTCTAATTATTTCAGAAATCCACTATTCCACTGCATACTATAATACATTTTGTTCGATCTATCTTATAGTCTTTAGTAACTTTGTAAAAACATCAAAAAACATTTCTGTTGCATGACCAGGTATTGATTTGCAAAACAACACATTTTCTTTGCCATCTGTCCCAATCTCATGCATAACTCAAAGACATAACAACTGAGAAATGTTTGCCACATCTGTTGATTATAAAACAAAATACTAAAACATTTAATTGAACTTACTTGCTGAATTATCTAATCACGAACATCTGCAGTCATGTC
Source organism: Zanna intricata (assembly GCA_010016005.3). Taxonomy (NCBI): domain Eukaryota; kingdom Metazoa; phylum Arthropoda; class Insecta; order Hemiptera; family Fulgoridae; genus Zanna; species Zanna intricata. The sequence goes on along the minus strand of JAAAKQ030000473.1, from coordinate 10,963 downwards.
ATCGATTCGCTTTGATCCTGTGTCGCTAGACAGCAGAATTTTTTCAGTTTTTTACTTTTTCTATGCCTATTAAAACACTAAACACATCGACAGCAACAGGCAATATGAAGGTTTATGAGATTGCATAAAGTTTCGTCATCATACACTTAATACTATGATACAATGCTACAAATGTACTTTTATCAGTATGGTTTGATTTACATATAAAAGCTGGCTGATTTCTCAAAGTATGTAATTTTCTTTTGAAAAATTCCATAGGTTGCTTTTACGATTCAGATGTTTAGTTTCCAAGTGTCAAATTAATATTGATAGCTTCATGCTTTCATCAAGAGGACTTGAAACCAAACAACGCATTGTGACCTTCCATCCAATGAGGTAAAACCATAATTTAAGTAACTGTCATTCTACAATCTTGTTTTTTTTACAAATTGATTCAATGAATTTTGATGGCTCACTTCATTTTTCCACAAATTTATCCATTATGTATAAGAATCTAATTGAAAAAAAAAAGTTAAACCATTTGAGCACACACTAGAGAACTGAAACCTCAATTATTAATATTTAGAATAAAAATACACTTTTAAATACTTAAATAAAGCACCAGAAGCACGCTTCGCATTCAAAACTAAACTTGACGTACTGCAATCCCTTACAACTCTTTAAAATTCAGCTAAGAGCACATATTCAAATTTATCATATTCATGTACGAACATGATACTCTCACAGTGAATATTATACAAACAGACCAAATTACATTGCTTATGTTTGTAAACTTTATACTTGCATGTTCAAACCTGTCACTATCAACAAAGCTAAATAGTTTTTTAACTAGGTTTCATTGGGTTATGGTTGGAGGAGGTTGCAAAATATTCATTATATATGATCGTATTTTGTTACTTTTTATATGTAAAGGAGATAAAAAGGTTGAGAATTACTGCCCCAGAACAAGCATGTAAAGAATTATGATGCAATCGGAAACAAGCTGACAGAGTAGGCTTGGGAGCATGATCTCCAGCATCCTGTACAGTAATGATAAAGTGCAGTCCTTAACTACAATCTGGGAATATTTTGATATGACCATGTATGGTTGGTTTTCTTTTCTTAATCACATTGTTTATTTTATAATGGATTTATTACCCACAAAGTAGACCACATAATTGAAGGCTAGATAAACTGGACTTTAGTGTTAATGTCAAGGTATATTATAACAATAATCAATGCTACAGAATAATGATTGAACTAAAGAAAAAAATTGGCAATAAATGATGATATATTCTTTCACGCTCATCTCTGTAACTATCCAGAAAACATACTAATAACTAGTCAGAAATGAAATTAATAAAAAAATAAATACTCTACATTATTTTATAAAAATTGTATTACTTTGGAATTTCCATAACAGAAAAACACAACACTATTTCTATTTCATTAAATAAAAACCTGAAAACATGTTCTTGCATATAATTCAATAAAGAAAATAAGACAAATAAATGGGTTTGGCCTTTAATGAAATTATGCAGTTGTAGTTGTAAGCAATGGAGCTGTTAAACTGCTCATCACAAATTATGAAGTGAATTTTTTTTTAACACGCATTCCATACAAATGTTGAAAAATTAACAAATTTTTGAGTATCTGATAGAAGTGGGGGTGTTCCTGTTGTTTTTGTCAAATGATAACGTACAGTTTTTGAAAAAATAAACTACTGGGACAAAATAAACTGAATTATTCATTTTTTAATGTTCATGACTCTTGTTTACTTTACAATGAATGTGCTAAACTGCTTGTTTTTTGCGTTTAGAAACAACAGTTACATTTTAATATTTTTCCTCAACGCATTGACTGCAGAATGTTTTGATTGAAGCAGTAAATACTATACATATATCATTTTATTGCAAGAATTAACAGTTTTATGACCTTTTCATTCTGTACTTTAATATTACAATATTTTCAAAATAACATTTATTTGCTTTTTGGAACAGTTCAATCTTAAATTGACAGAATGACAATTTGCTGGACAAATGACCTGTTTTTATGAAACATCAAATAGTTTAATCACATTATCTGTTTTCAATAATTCAATCTTCGAAAGAGTGTGCTGACAGTTCTGTCTAGTGATTCAATCTGTTTGGTAAGCAGAAGAAAAAATTATTTTGTACCGAAGTGAGACAACAGTTCATTTTTTCTGAGAAACAGCAGTTAGTCAAATTGTTTGATATTTTCCAACATATCACTAGCATCTAGATTTTAAATAATTCCTTTAAATATTTGATTACCTCTTTTTGTTGTCTAACAACAGCGCACAACTCTGTATAAACAATTTTCTCATTTAACTGACAATGCATAAGCACAGCACCTTCATAATCCTTAATATAACCTTTATAAACAGCTCTATTAAGTTTGATATCTTTAGTAAATCCTTGCTTTTGAAAATAACCTGAAATAAGTTAATTTTAATGTTAATAAGAATATTATTAAAAATACAATTAAATTGATTTAAATTTTACATATAGTAAGTAATTTTAAGTTTAAAATTAATTACAGAGATTTACATTATAGGTTATGAAATGTATGACAAAAATTACACTCATAGGAAAACAAATGTTTAAAGGTAAACTGTTTTCATGATGAACGTTTCTTGATTCCAACATTTTTTCGAAGTAAAAATTCCCTTCTTTGTACTCTGATTACAAGATCTAGTCTATGTTATTTAAGAACATGTGTTAGCAAATTTTAGTAACCCTTTAAGAATGGAATCTTTGAGACTTAATTTTATATTCATAGTAGATATAATGACAATTAATATTATAGTCTATTAAATAATATTAAGTGCTATGTAATACGCCTAACTCTAACTATTGTCAGCTCAATATTGACCCTACAAGGAATATTTTCATTCTTCTTAATGTATATGCTATTTCTAATATGATAATTCTCATTCTTGCCCATAATTACATATATCTCAAAAGGTCAATTAAAAATTACACACATGCTAAAGCTTATTTATTTAAACTTTACAAATACTTTAGGCTGTCAGTGAGACAGTGATATCAAGAATATTACTTTTTTTTTAAATTACTTTAATTTTGAAATCATTTAAACTACAAATTTCTCATGTTTCAGATAAAATTTGGGCTTACTGAGTACAAGTGAATCTCGCAAGAATAGTAAAATATCTGAATGAAAATGTAACTAAAGATTACTTTAATAAATTCAAAATGATTTGAGCGAGGATAATTCAATATTATTTCATCAATGAACAAGATAGTAATATAAGACTGTGAGAAAGTTCCTGAGAAGAAACTGAAAACAAAAACAAAATGAATGTATCTAATTTGAAAACCAGTTAACTGGAGAACAAATGAAACTTTGTTGATATTGAATTAAATGTAACAGTGTGTCTATGAAAATGGCTACTTTTTGTTTCACTTTTTCTAATTTTTTCAATACTTTTTTTCATTTAATTCTTAATTTAATTTAGATTATCTGTTTTACATTACTAACTTACAAACCTCATAAATGGAGTAAAGACATTTATCATTAATTTTAATTTTTTGATTAAAATAAAAACAAGAAAATATTTTAATTATTGTTTTCATTCAATACCTCACCATTTATGCTTTGATTTAAAGTAGTGGATCCATGTTTTGTCATCAGTGATGATTCTGTCCAAGAAGACATCACTTATCATAAAAAAATTTGATAAAAATTAAAAATATGATAATGATTATTAAATATGATTAAAAATATTTGAAATATGATAAAAATTTTGTTGATGTATTTTCTAGCACATTCACTTATGCAGCATTATGAATTAATTTGGAACCTACTTTCTCTAATTTCAAAGCACCTTCTTCAGGTGTAACACTTATGCAACGAATTTAAAATTTTTCAATCCACTCACTGACACTCAGTTATGGTAGAACAATGTTCCCATATTTTTTTTTTTTAAGTCTAATGGATTTCTGCCCTTGATATACCATCAGAAAAGGTAAAAATGCATTTCTATATGTTACTCTTTTTTGGCGAAAACAGAAAATGAAGTAACTATGGTTAATGCCACACTGACCAACACACATTTGTAAAAATATAACAATCAACTTCAACTCTCTATAGAACTATTAAGTCAAAAATAAATCACACCATCTGCATGCAAAAATGGCAGTATTGCTAAAAGAAACATAAATACAAATATATTATGGATAATTCCTTATATCCTTATATAAGCTTTTCAAGGTTACGTAGATTATCCATTAAAATACTAAAACTAAAAAAATGAAGACTATTTAGAATACCATAAAGTATCAAGCGTAATTTATGTTTTTCTTGTTCAAAATAGGTGACCTAGAAATAGTTTTACAAAATAACAAATTACCATTAAAATATATTATGGTACTCCAGTAAAATGTTATTGTAAGTGAAACAAATCTTACATCAGAATTCTAGCAAAACCTATAAAACTTAAATTTTTGGGTCAGATATGATCTGGCTATAGCATTACCATAATAAGTTTACACTAACTGAAGTGTTAATGCCAGTCACAGGTGAACCAACTTTCAGTTTTAACTGTAAATTAAAACCAAAACATTAACTAGTCACTTATATTGTTTTCCAACAAAAATCATTCTAACATTGAAAATTGAAAATTTCAGATATAACTAGCATTGAACTCCAGTAGAGATAATATTATAATATTAATATAGAACTGACTAATATACATAAGACCTTACCTTTATAAATGATCTTTTGAACAAATCAATTAAAGTAAAAAAAAAGCAATCCAAAATTAGGAATCGGAAAAGTATAATCTGACACTACAAGGAAATTAGAATTATTAAAATTGGTATCATATCTTCTTACTGAAAACCATAGTAAACATATATAAGTAATAAAATTTTAAATAAAAATAAACTATATTCAATCACAAAAACCAATTTTGTGAGTGAAATGGGCATTTCACATACAAATTATTACTATAAATGATATGTATATTTATTAGCATCCTCATTATTGCTATATGTTTACAAATGTTTCAGATTACATTCACACTTGAATAGAGTAATAATAAGCTTTTTGAATACAGGTAAAAATTGTAAATGTACGATCTTATTATGACAAATTAAAAATGTAATAAAAGAAATGTATTAATTTCAAAAAAGAAATGTTCTATCAAATTTTAATAACTAAATAGTTCTTTCAGAGAACTAGCAAGATATTAAAAAATTAGTTGTACAAACATTACAACAGTATCATCTAAAAACCATCTGCAATAATATGAAAATGAAAAACAGAATTAAAACATGTTATTAACTGAAAAAATTACTTTAAAGAAATCACTGATATTCAAATCTATAAATAGCCATAATAAAGATGTTGTCAGGTATATAGATGGTATCTTTATTAAATTTTTGAACGCAAGATTTTTTTTTTTCAATTAGGGTAGTATTTTTGGGTAAAACAAAATTAGACAAAATATTGAATTCAATGAAAAAAAATTTCAGCAAAAATGTTGTTCAGACTACCAAGAAGTTTGAATTGACAAATTCCACTTTTATTCATGATTTCTAATCCATAGTACGTAAAATTAATTTTATTATAATCTTATAGTAATTTTGATCTGATCATTCTTTTTTATCCTGAGCAATTTTTAGTTAAAAAATTTTTTTTATATAAACCTGCACTAATTGAAATTCAATAATTCTTGTCCAAATATCGGTTTGTTACCTGACCAAGGCTGTTTTGAAAGTCACAACAGATGTTTTCACAAGGATAATTTTCTATCTGGCAAGGCCAACTGAAACCTAATGATTTTTAGATAAAATATAAATTATTTAGGTAAACTCAATATTTGGTGAATAGTAAGACATAGACAGCAACTTCTACCTTGTAGTGTCACTTTTTACTATTAATCTTTAAGGATATTAATTTGTGTACTTTAGGAAATAGTTATTTTAATAAAATCAGAACCTAAAATCATTAATTCAGATAGGATGAATAAAAATGCCCAATTAATTGTCCTCCAAGGTTCACAGGTTTAAACTCCTTGATTAATGTTTGCAGGGAGATAAAAAGAAATAGTTCACAAAATAAAAGACAGTTCAAGGAAATTATTAAATCAACAGAATTTTGAAACCAGTTGACCATCTTAAGAAAACCCATGATTCTAATAAAAGTTTTGAATTCTAAATTGGACTAGCTTGGTATAAATAAATACTCAAGCAAATTATTCCAAACAGTGTCTTTAAAATATGGTAAATCAGATAATTTTTAACTGTTTTAGGTAGCAGTAACTTTTGTTTGTTTGTTGGCAGTAGCAGTAACAGTAATTCTGATGCCAGATCAAAATGACTAGAAAGAATATGATATTCTCTAAGAACTTGATAGAATCAAGTTAAAAGAAAAAACCAATTACGATTTATTAAGCAAAGTGAAAATAGAAAAACCTTTTTTTAATGATTTGATTTAATCTTTATTTTTCCTTCAGCTTTATTGCACCATCTTTGCACAAACATTTTGGTATAGTATAAAAAGTTTTGGCAAATTACCACATATAAAACAAAAATTATAAAACAAATTCCTAATATCAGATCTAGCACCAGTATATAACTGATCTAAAACCTCTATTGTTCAGGATAATAGGACAAAATCCCACACTATCATAGCAATCCCGATGACTGTTAAGAAATTGTTTTCAAGTCATGTAATTTCCACGAAAGGAAATATTCATTGGAATGGGAATATTGGAAATTTCATATTCCTCCACATTTTCCAAACCTGTCAATATGTAACAACTATTCTCTTTTTGATTACCTTAATGCTAAAGTATATATTAAGAAGATAGGGTGAAAACTCAAGGTCATAACACAAAAAACATTATAACACATAACATTATGGAAGTGATAATAACACCTGCTTAACAGATTAGAACAATATAAGCTAAAAAAATTTTTCACATGAGCTTTTGAAATAATTTTAATTGAAACAAGTAAGTCAAATTGCATTCAATTAACTATTTCTCTAACAAGAATAAAGGATAATAGCTAAAAAAAATTGCATGTTGAAG
>JAAAKQ030000472.1:23473-38879 GCA_010016005.3 Zanna intricata | reverse complement strand
ATCGTTCTCCCCACTCCAGCCAAACGAACACAAGCGCTGTTGCCAAATCGCCCGATTGACTGCCGCACCCTGTATATATATATATATATATATTTTTTTTAATGAAAAAAATTCAACTTTAAAATATTACAAATCAATTTTTTTTTTTTTTAGTTGATTAAGGCCATTGGCATACACAGTGTTTTGGCAGAAGCATTTATCAAATTCATAACAGCATTGAATATCATTAACAGTTCTGCAATATAACAAAACAGTTAATGAATTTATCAAGACACACACAGTAGTGAGTAGCGAGTTTCTAACTGACTGATTAGTTGCAGAAGATGACTGCCTGCCCATGGCGACATGTAGGTCCAGGGAGACAGTCCAATTGCTGAGAATGCCCGGGTCTGGGGCAGACGCAAGAATGTTCTGGATTGGAGTAATTCTAATGATGCACGGGGCCCCCTCAAGATGTGAGAGAGTCGCGCACAGGGTGGAGGGCCGAGTAAGAGAAATGCTTGCCTGACCCTTGGTAGGGATAGGTGATAGGACAGGGAAGGGCAGCTCTCTGGAGGAGGGGTTCATTTCCAGACCTAAACCGCAGAGGGGGAGGGTTTAAGTAGTTATCTGCTGCCACGACAATGTGCAGTGGCTGATGACATGCTTAACGGTGATTCCAGTTGCATGGGTGTTGAAAAAAAAAGTTCCACAGTGGCTAAAACAAAGATATCTACTTATAAGAGTAGACTAAAGGATAAAAACAATTTTTTTTATTACATTCATCTTTTGATATTTTGAAGTAAATATACAATTGAAAATAAACACTAACAACTTATTAATCTTTAATTTTGGTGTTCACTTCAAAATGTAAAATTTAGAATGAAATGAAAGAAAAAATACTTTTTAATTTTTTTTGTAATTAGTCATTTGACTGGTTTGATTCATTTTTCCATTTCTTTCTGTTCTGTGATAAACCAGTTTAAAGGCAGTTATACATTACAAACTTGATCGGACCAACAAATTATCTGTCAGGTCTCACCAGATTGGAAGCAGATACAATACAATACGCCAAAATCTTTTGGTATAATTTCTCAGTTATTGAATTTTATGAATAAACATTCATCATACCTTCAATTCTATTTTAACTTCAAAAGATTGAAATTATATTAATGATGTTAAATTTCACTTCAATCATAAGGAAGAAACAAACAGTTTTCAAAGAAAGTTGTTTTAAAAGCAGTTAAATTAGAGAAAAATTCAGTCAAGCAAATTTAAAGATCAAGTTGAATGCAAGCGATTTTAAAACCTTTTAAAAAATGAACAGTAAGCGATTGAGGAAATCACTTAACAGGTTCAATCATTTATTGAAAAACTAAATAATAAATTTTAAAATTAACATTAAAAATTTTAAAAATAAATTTTCTGAATGAAATGAACACACCTACATTTCAACATTGTGTGAAGTCAGCCAGTTGATTCTAACACAATTAACATCATTCAACAGTAGGGAGAGTTAAGGAAGAATCCTTAACTTGGATTCCTACTTGCTGTGCCCTAACATAGGAAGGAATAACTAATTTGGTTGTACGAAAGACCTACACAATGCAATTTGGTTAGAACAGTTTTAATAGTTAGTCCAACCATTCTGACAAGTTAAGTAATGTATAGAGGCCTTAACTAGTACAACCCACATCCTCAGTAATTTGTTTTATAAGTGAAATTCAAAAAAATCAATATGTTTATTTGTACTTACATAAATAATACATGCATTATTTTTCAAAATAACCCCCCCCCCTCCTACTTCTATTTACTTACTCCATCTTTTAACGAACTTCTGAATTCCTTTCTAGAAGAAATTTTTTGGTCTGGTGTGCAAAAAATTTTTCACCACTTTTATGACCTCTTCATCAATAATGATTCGCTTGCAACTCTTCTTTTAATGGGCCAAAAAGTTGAAAATCACTTGGAGTCAGGTCTGGACGTATGGAGGGTGGTCCAGCAACTCAAAACCAAGATCGTGTATGCAAAGGACTGTTTTTTTGGCTGTATGAAGTTGAGGGTTATTCTGAAGCAAAATCATACCTTTAGAAAATTTATCATATCTTCAGTTTGATTTTTTGCTTCAGTAAATGCAGTAGCTCATAGTAATTGTCACCAACTGACATTTAGATGTGAAGTAAACCAAAAATTAACCTTTGATATCCCAGAATATTGTATAACCACCTTTCCTACAGACATCTGAGATTTGAACGTTTTAGCTGAGAGAGAGAGAGAGATGTTTCCACACTAAACTTTGTTGCTTGCTCTTAATTTCAAAATGGTGGATCCATGTCTCATCAACAATTATTATTCACTTGTGAAATGAGTCTCCTTCATCTTTGTAATGTTTCAAAAGCTTCTGGAAATTTTCAAATGATTCTCTTTTTGAATGCTGGTCAATTGACGTGGAACTCAGCGAGCACAGCCTTTTCAAAACTTTAAATAATCATAGATGATTGAAAATGCTGAGCCACGACTTATATTCAACTCACTTTCAATGTCATTAACTGTAATTCATCAATTATCAAAAATCATTTGTTTAACTGCTTTAATACTGATGTTAGTTATTTAAGTGGAAGGCCTACCTTGTTACTGTTCATCACAGAGACAAACGCTACCATTTGTAAACCAATCAATCCACTTATAGAGCTTGCTTCCACTCAAATAACTCTCTCCATATTGCTGCTGCATTTGATGAGTAATCTGTCCTGGTTTCACCCTGACTGAACTGAGGAAATAATTTGCTTCTTGCATTTCTTCCTTGGTGCAATCAAGTAGTACAAGTGCAATCAAGAGTACAAAGGAATACTCATATTAAACAGACTTTTAAACACAATCACAAATAGCCATCAATGAAATAATACTTTTAATGAGCAGTTGATAGAGGTTATGACTTAGAGCAGAACAGTCATTAACATTTGCCCTATATAGAATGCTGCCCTACAAGTGATTGAAAGGTAAATCAAAATTTCTCTTTATTTTTTTACTTATTCATGTAATTATGAATCTCTACAGTTGTTATCTCTACACATTCCTCTACTACCAAATTAAATAAATCTAGATTTATTTCAGTAAATGTCCTGCAAATGTCATCACTTCTTTTCAAGATTCTGCTACAAATTTCTTCACACGTATTTGTCTTATGACTTTTCATCTTGTAATTAATCACATTTTTAAGATCTCTTTCATTTCCTTTCTGTTTTTTCTACTGACCATGTATCAATGTAATGAAGCGCTATAACTTACACAAACATTTTTAAAAACAGACCTACAGAATGTCCCATAAAGTTTCTATACATAAGAAAAATAAATACTTTTTTTATGAAAACTTCTTTTTTTATGAAACAAATTTTTGTTTATTAATATTATTATTCATTTATTTTTATTTATTCTATGTATGGAACCTTATGGAACACCTGTGTAAATGATGCCAGCAGATTACTTCTGGAATGACTTCTCTAACTGCAATCTGCTTTTAATTTTGCTTCACTTATTGTGACCTTTGTATAACACAAATTTTAAAGCAGCTTTTTTTAGTAGGATTTTATATTTTTTTAAAAAACTGATTATACTTTACACTTTTTGTTTTACTTTTTATTTAAAATAAATTAAGGCAACAAAAGCAGCAAAATCTGCATTAAAAAAGGCTGCTGTTAAAATGCAAAATATGTGGATATTTTCTTCTTAGAAATCAGAAAAGATTCACAGAAATAATTTAAAAAAAAAAAAACTGTTGATGAGTGTGAACTAAGACTCTATGAAATGCAGTTACATTTTCTTTACATTTATAAATTACATTTTCTTAATGTTTTGTATAAAAACTAAAATATCAAAGTGGCACTGATGTATGTGTCATTATGCTATAACCATCTCATAAAAAACAGTGTTGATAAACAAATATGAATAATCTGAATAGAATAAATATAGATAATAAATCACCAAATGAATCTTTATTTTAATCGGAACAAAAATCCTTATTTTAATCGGATCATGTCAATGATCCAAATTGTTTAATCAGTATAATTTAAAAATTCAACATCAAAGTAATAGGTTTTTTATAGACGAAAATCTTAAAATTGTATTTTATACAGATTTGTGAAAAAATATTTCAACTGATTGGGAAATTAGTTAAAATTACAAAGGAAGCATAATAAGGATCTTTCTTTAAAACAAAGTATTGTAACTCCAACACAAGAAACAACAGCGGAACAACAATTCTACTGTCTGCTTTGGTAAAGGTAGTGTAATAGTATGGATTGAAATAAATCAGTTCTTAAGAGAATAAATGTACTTAACAAAAATCATAGTTAATGTTTTAATGTAAGTTAAAAACAATGTAGATAAAGAATGGATGTGCTGTGCACCATACAAGATGAGGTAAGAACCTGGAAATATTCAATCTGCATTGGTCGTTCTGGTGACCGTTGTGAAGGAGGAAGAGGGCACAAAGCCCAGTAGTATTTGTTGTGCAGCATGAGAGGCAACTGATCAGCTCAAGAGCCAATGTAACTCATGCTATGGAGAGCATGAGTTACACTGTGGCAAACTAGTGAGAAATTTTCAAAATCAATTTTATGGTATTGTTTTAAATTCAGAGTATTGTGGTGATTTTCTAGTGAACAGTATGATTGTGAACATAACCAGAGCTGTGACAACTCAGACAAAGTTGTAACATGCCAGGCCCAGGACCCACACCTACACATTCATCGCAGAATATTCATATTCATAAGCGAAAACTAATTCACTAGATGTAGTAGTAGCCTATGATTTACACTTTTTCTGAATTAGATTATAATGTTAAAATTTAAGTACAGAATGGTGTGTTAAGTATGGTACTTGCTAGATACTCGCCTTCAGATAGGTGCAAAGCATTTCTAAAAGTAATACTGTTTTTAAAATGCAATACTGTTAAAAAATGTATTTAAAGTTAATACTGTTTTTATAGTAAATTTAAATTTAAATTATAACTGTTTTTAAAATGCAGCATATGATGCTGTTTGAATCATATATTCTAAAAGAAATAAAATAAATTTTTTATTATGAATAATTCAATTTATACAGAGGAACATAAAAGAAGTCCCACCATCAACTCATTTGGTCTACAAATAATAGTTTATTGGCAAACACTTATATAATAATTTACAAATGGTGTTGAAAATTATGTTTATCCAACTACTATGCACTTGTCAATGAATTTAACCAAATTCCTGGCTACTCTTATTGGCTGTAACCTGTGTACTTCCTGAATGGCATTGGTAATGTTTGTCTTAAATTCCTGCAGCATGTGTGGATTGCTCCTATAAACAATTTTTTTTTAAATTACGTCACAGAAAGAAGTCTGGACACAGGGGATATTGGTGATCACAATCCTTTATAAATAATTCTACCTTTGAAAAAATCCTGCAGAATCTCCATAGTAGAGTAAGCTGTACGGCAAGTGGCACTGTCCTGTTGCAACTAGCAATCACACTCATTCTCTTGCAGTAAGACTATGAACTATTGGATAATTTCTTGGTAGATAGCAGCATCCACAGTTTTTTGAAACAAGAGTTCTAATATTCATACATCTATTTTTGTGGGTGTAAAAAAGATTCAAAGAAAATGGGGTACTCTATTTTAATTCAAAAATTTTATTGCATCACTATTTTTGATTTTGATATTTGGTATATGATAACTACCCACCTTGTAGTGGTCAAAAAATAATGTTTTTTATATTAAAAAAAAATAATTTTCTTAAGTAATAGACTATTTTCCAACTTGCCAACATATAAACATTAACAATAATAACATTTCAGCAATCTCCTTACTGCAACCTAATGAAATGTTTTTTTCCCAGCTTAGTTTGTGCAAAGATTTATGAGGAGATTTTGTTACTCCCACGGTGAGATTTCATCCCTACATAAGCTTCCATCAAGAATTCATGTTCTTCAACAGTTAACCCCATCTTAATAAACAACTTAATAAACAACAATACATGATTACAGAACTATGTCAGTTCTTAACATAGACTGGTAACGTTCTTAATAGATAGTTCTTAACATAGACTGGTATAAGCAGGCAGTATAAAGAGTCCTCCCCATTCCAGTTTCAATCGTACCAACATCTTCGACATTATTTTACCCAACTCACACCAATACATTCATTTTAATAAAAATAAATATTTAGCATAAATTACTGAGTGATAGGGCATCTTTTAAGTTGAACATCTTATAATCTAAAATAGTCTTGACCAACTGTTGTTTAACTGATAAAGAAACAACCTGCAGTGTAAGAACCAAAATACGATGATGTAATGTGTACATCTACATCAATTGCCCTAATGTGTTACATCCAGGGCAATTGATGGTTCTAAGTAATTTTAAGTAACTTAATAATTTGTTTCTAGGTTTTATTAAATAAAACTAATAATTTAAATAACTTAATTCAGTTTATTAGTATTCCATTTTTCAAAAAAAGAAATTAAATTTTAATATTACTACTACTTACATTGGTATAAACTTAAGATACGTACTTTTCATACAGTAATTTTTGCATTATTATATTTATTTTTATAATTTGTGAAATGTTATATTTATTTTATTATTATCATTAATAATGTTGCCGTTACACATATATTATCTTTGTATTTTAGTTATTGCAATGTAAAATATATTTAATTTCTACATTACATTTCAATAGATATAATTATACAGCTATATTTATTACATGAAGGTGGCATTTTAGTGTTTAATGATTTTATATAGTTTGCATTTGTATATATTTAGAATTTTACTATTATTTGTAGAATTAACATTTATTGTGTTGAAGTTTAAAGTGATGTTTATTTATTGATTAATTAATATATAATGTGTTGCACAACTGTTTTTTGGTTCTTTTTTGTATTTATAGCTGAATATTTTTAATAAACCTGTTTATTTTAAAACTTTATATTAGTGAATAACATTTTATTTGTACAAAAAAAACAATATAAAGGATTTTTTTAATACTGTTTTTTTAATATAATTTGGGGCTTCATAACTTTGTAAAAAAAAATTCATCACTTCCCTGAGGGAGGAATTAGAGATACAGTTATTTGTGCAACCAAATTCCATTTCATTGGCAAACCTATCCCCTCTACATGGATTACTCCGCCACTGTAGTAAATATTATTATTTTTTAAGAATAAGTGACTGTTATTTTTAGTAAAGATTGCACGACTATAAATATGAACACAAGTACAAGTTTACTTATTTAATTTTTTAAACATAGGTCTACATGATTCATACTTCAAGAGTGCCAGATAATGATCTGACACTACATTCTTATATCTTAAAAACACAATTTGACTTTTGAGGGAGCCCAAAGAGATGACATTATACGAGAATGTATGCAGGCATAATAATTATATAAAAATGACGACAAGCTTAGCATTTTATTTCTTAATAAAACACTAAGCTTGTCATCTTCGTTGGCAACAGAAATAGTGTCATTATTGTTAAAGAAAATTCTGTCCAAGTAATCAGAAATATTATGATTACCTGACACACATGGAACCTAGCACAATGGAACAGTTTTGTCCGTATTTAAAATAGTTAGATTATTGCAATCTATTCAATGTACAATTTTTTTGAAATGATGTTATATAATTTTCAATTACTTTTAAAAAATTTTCACACACACACACAAAGTTGTACCATCTGCATAAAAGGTTACAATGAATGGCTATATTTTTAGTCAGGTTATTGATAAACTATACAAAAGCAATGGTTAGAGAACAATTCCCTGAGCATTCTGTGTACTAGCACCTGATGAATTAAAATAACTACAGTATTATTATGGTATCTGTTTTGGGTTAAAATGAAAGGAGAATACTTTGCTACAGTAAGTCATACTTGGCTACACAAAGCCGATGTTAGTGACAAAGTACACTGTGACTTTTAACATAAGAATGTTCCTCTCTTCTTTGAATGCAATTGGTCAAGTGGTTTTTTTTTATAACAAGCAATCAAAGTCGACATCAAATTCAACACAAAGCAAGAAAAACCCAGAGCTTTCTTTCAGTGATAACATATGTTAAAAAATTATTAAAAAAGAAAAGTTTTGTATCATTCAATGCAACATAAAATATTCTTAAAAATAATGTAACTTGTTTCCAAATCTGATGGATGGTTTTATTTCCATACAGCCCCAAACTCAAGTGCACATACTTTCTGCAAAAATAGAATGCATACTTCTCAACAAAAGACTGATATAATAAATAGTAAAAAATTTTCCTAATTGTTAATAATACAGGTAAGTGAAAAATTACATAACCTGAACTTCATTTATTCATAATGAAAATTTGCTTTACATTGGCACTAATGGGGTGTTGGTATTGTTAGACTTTATAGCCAAAATCATGCGTTTTAAACAGTATTGAGAGGTTTCTAAAATGCAACGAAGATTTTTCTTTAAAAAACCAGAATTAATGCTGCAGTTTTTCTTAATGCTTAATGAACATAGATGCTCATTTTAGAGTAACTGGTAGAGTAGTTGAACAAAAACGGCCCAGTTGAACAACAGTTTTGAATTATCCATGTTTAGAAAATATCCATCCATGCATTCTCTAAATAATCTTCATTAAGGGCAAGAAGGCTATGTCATATATTATAACAATATTACAATAGGTTATGAAAATAATTAATATTTATTTATTTATAAAGTTTAATATCTCTTTAGATTTTTTCATATTGATTTTCAAGTATGTTTTACTTTAATGAGTTGCATAATCTTTTGCTTCAAACATGGACAATTAAAATAAGGCCTCAAATCATTTAACATCCTATGGCCTCAAACCATTTAACATCAAAGACAAAAAAAAAATTAATCAGGTAATAATGACAAATTAAAGAGCTAATGAAAAATTTCACAATATTAAACATTATTAAAAGAAGAAAAAGGATTTGGCTACAAAAGAAACACATTATTCCAATGGCTTCTTGAGAAGATAAAAGAGAAAATAAGATAGTTATTAGTTATTACTAAATTAGATAGACTTATTTAGTAAGATTAGTTATTAGACTATATGATTTCAAACAGTTATATGATTTCAAACTAGATAACATAGAGCTGGTCCAGTGGTTAACTTGTCGTCGCAAATCAGCTGA
Source organism: Zanna intricata (assembly GCA_010016005.3). Taxonomy (NCBI): domain Eukaryota; kingdom Metazoa; phylum Arthropoda; class Insecta; order Hemiptera; family Fulgoridae; genus Zanna; species Zanna intricata. The sequence goes on along the minus strand of JAAAKQ030000472.1, from coordinate 29,733 downwards.
TCTTGAAGTTGAGAGTTCTAAGGTTCAAATCCTAGTAAAGGCAGTTCCTTTTATACAAATTTGAATAGATCTGTATAATCTCTAATAATTTGATTAATCTGTATTAATCTAACCATCAAAGAACACCAGTACGGTGTTCTTTGATGGTTAGGTTTCAATTAACCACAATCTCAGGAACAATCAACCTGAGACTGTACAAGACTACACTACATTTAAATTCATACATATCATCCTCATTTAACCTCTGAAGTAATACCTTACAGTGGTTCTGGAGGATAAACAAAAAAAGAAAAAACTAGATAAAATTTGGAATGATGAAGAAAGAAGTGAAGCCCTGGCAAGTGACAGGCAATAAATCATAATATATAGTTTTATACTCTTTTAAAAACCTTGTTCAATAATAATAAAAATATATTTATATTTACCAAACATGCTATCATCCCCAAGCTTTTTTCCATAAGTTGTCAAACAGTCACCAAGTATGCCTTCTGGTTGAGGATATGTGGACGCTTTTGCTTGTCCACTTAATTTGGAAATGCCCTTTACAGCTGCCATCTTCGCTCTTGCAGTCGGATTTGGTTGCAAAAATTCTTTTGTTTTTAATTGTAGTTCATCTACTAGTTCATATGTCACATCTGTTTTCTATAAAATAATACCAATAATAATGACTTCAATAAAAAAAAATTATAAACCAAATAATATCAGTTACACATAAAAAGGATAAAAATTCTAATTATACTTTTATCATTAAGGAATAAAATTAAACAAACATATGATGAAGTTTAATAAAATTATAATTATATTAATGCAGTTGATTCAAGCTTTTTTTATTTAAATTACTAAACACATCTTTTTAAAAACAAACTTCATAAAAGATTGATGTACCTAATGAGTAAAACAGGAATGCCAATAATACTAACAATATAAAAGTAGCGACTAACTAACAATAACTAAATTCTACAATAACAAAATTCACAATAACTACAATAACTACTGTACAATAACTAAATTCACTGTACAATAACTAAATTCTACAGTTAGAATAATCAAAGACTTCACAAAGAGCTTTGATCACTTTTTAAATCTAACACACAGAATCTTAGGAAGCTGATTAGTTTTATAATTAAACATCATGTGTTGAAGATGCAATACTATATAGATTATATCAGAGACTAGTGTACACGTTTATTCCTAGAATAATGAGACTGTACAAAATTAATGAAAGTTACACTTCTTGCGGTAATCAACCTTCTTAGCTTATTTTCTAATTTGATATGTTGGTATTCAATATTTTACTAAAAAAAGGCTTACATCAGTTACAACAGAATTTATTGATGCCTTTTTTGAGGATGGTTTGGGGGGATCCCTACTTTAAATCCAAAATGGTAGTTTCCAACTCGGCCCCATTTTGAAATAAATTCTACTTAAGATTTTTATGTAGCACAAGGAGCTTTTTTTTGTGTTTTTACAATCATATCACAACTGTAGCAATAGCTGAGTGGTAAGCATTCCAGTTTCATAATTAAAAGATAATGGGTTTTAATCTTTATATTGTTTTGTTTTTTAACTTTTACATATTTTTTCTTACAAATACACTACATTAGATGACCTTTTTTATTTTTTTAAAGAGCCTGATAGGAACCACTCCAATTTCTTCGTTTTTTTTTGCTTTGTTTCTTATTTTGATACTTCCTTCACTTCCTTGCTATATGCATCTGTTTTCCTTCTGTTCAATTTATTATATATAAACCTTGTTGCTATAGTCCACAATATGTATTTCAAATTTAAAGGAGTAGGTCAAACATTGAAAAATAATTTTTACTTCCTTTTACAAAATATAAAAAAGTATAATAATTGTGAAAAATTTTTGCTTTTAGATTTCAGCGGAAATATCCATTTTGACTAGTTTCTGCGTGATGTATGTATGTACATATGTATCTTGCATAACTAAAAAATGATTAGCCATAGAATGTGAAATTTTGCATTTGGGATTGTTATAACATTTAGTTGTGCACCTCCTCTTTTGATTGCAATCAACTGAACCAAAAAAGCACAAAATTGAAACAAAAAATTTGCTTTTGGACTTTTTTAACTGTAGTAATAAACCCTCATTGAGAGCTTTTCAATGATATAACATAACTGGTACTTATTTTCATTGGTTCCAGAGTTACAGCCAAATAAAATTTTAATAAATAAAGTATTTGGACCTTACAGGGGAAAGCACATCAGTTCAGATCAGACTTCATCTCCCGTTTTGTTTTTTTAACTTTTATTTTAATTTATGTTTTTTAACTTTTTTTTTCAGTTTAAATATATTGATTTATTATAAATAATTACGAATCCATGATTGTAAAATAAAATCTTTTAAAATAAATAATAATTCAATAATAACAATAAAAAATCTGAAGTTATTAGTGAAATAAAATTTTATGGACTTTCAAAAAATTTGTAAATGTAATCTAATAGCCATTATTACACATGTTTATATGTAACAGATTTAGTGAAACACTGATTACTTAATATTAATTGAAAATTATAATTTAGAATCATATTATTTTTGGATTTTTGTATAAGAAAGTCATGTAGTATCCACATCAGATTTTGTATTTAATTTATTTTAATTAGCTATAATTATAAATACATAAGATTACCATCTTACAGATCATAATAGTCATACTGAAAATTAAATAAATTTATTTTAATTTTTACACATTTTATGAAAATGGTTTGTTGAATATTTTATTCATTAATTTCTCAGTCCTCATGTGACCCTTGTTTTGACATGTTCATAAAGATTTTTAGGTAAATAATTGTTTTACTGATGTACAATTATAATTAGGAAACATGAAATTCATACCATTTTTTCCCCCAGATTATGATCATTACAAAAAACCATCTGCAATATCATATATGTATGAAAAAATAAAATTTACCAAAAAAAGGCCCACTGAGAGATTCAAATCTGTGATATCTTGATTATGAAGGTTGGGACTTTTACCACACATTTGTAACTGCAGCTGTGACAGTAGGTATACAAATAAACTACTCAAATCACTCAAAAATCTTTCTCCAAAAGGGAGCCAGTTGAAAGCTGCAATTTTGGATTTAAAGTAAAACCTACCTTCTACCACCCCTGCAAAAGGACTCAATAAACTCTGTGGTTAGCCTCCTGCTGTTTTTAAATAGAATGAAATAATTATTACATGGTAAGCTAGGCTTGAAGAGATATGTTCAAATGAAGTAATATCTTAAGGATGCACTTCTTTATAGATGTGGAATAAGAACAATAAGTGAAAAATTAAAACGAAAGGATGAAGGCACTTCAAATAATATAGATGTTATAGAGAAGAAACAGGGAAAATTTAGTAGACAGGCAAGGTGAAAATTGGTAAAAGAAGAAAAACACAATTTTAATTAAAACAATCGCCGATTTCCATAGCAGATTGGTAGCATCTCAGTCTTTCATTCAGAGGTACCAGGTTTGAATCCTTGTTAGGCATGACATTTTTCATTTGCTACAAAATTTCCATTTTCCATATCCCATGCACAAGCTTCAAACATATATGATGTTATAACCAAGCCAAAAAAAAAAAAAATCCAGAATAATAAATTGATGAAATAGTAATTTGATCACTTGTTTTTTTTTCTTCTTACCTTTGGGACCACCATTAGTAATGCTTCAGAGGATGAAGAAATATCAGGAATAATTAAAATGTTGATAGAAGTGAACAAAGAAAAAAATAAAAATTAATAAACCTCTTAAAAAAAAAATTACAACTATCAAGAACTCATAAGTTTAACTAGGAATAGAAGAGAAAGAGACATGAACCTGTCTCACAACAGGTAACTAACTACATTAATGATATCATTTAACATTTAGGAATAAAAAAATAAATTCTTGAAAATATTTGTATGGAATAAATTGCTTTATAGCAGGAAGCAAGAACAATGGGAAAGAAAGAAAAACAAGTAGAAGATTTATTATTTAATTGTGGTGACAGAAAAATAGTGAAAGAAATGCAGTAATCAATTAAAAAATTAAAAGAATTCAAGATGAATTAGGAAAGAAAGAAGTGAAGGCAAAATAAAGTACAAAAAAAATCTGATGTGGGCACTACATGATTTCCTTGTATGCCTATTAAATTTCATATTCGTTTTTTTTTTAATGAAAAGTACATAAAATTTTATTTCATAAATAATTTCTGATGTTTTTTCATTGTTATTATTGAATTATTATTTATCATGAAAATCTTTTTACAATCAGAGGTAATTAATCATTAATAAATCAATTTATTAAAAAAAAAGTAAAAAAGGGGGAAGTCTGATTAGAACCAATGTGCTTTCATCTTATAAAAGATTCAAGTATAAAAGATCCAAATATTCATTAATTAAAATTTTATTTAGCTATAACTCTGGAACCAATAAAAATAAGTACCACTTATGATATATGGTTGAAAAGCTCTCAATGACGGTTTATTACTACAGTTAAGAAATAGTCGAAAATCCAAATCTTTTGGTATTTCGGTTTGGACACTTTTGGTCCAGTCGACTGCAATCAAAACGAAGGTGCACAACTAGATGTTACAACAGTTCTAAATCTAAAATTTCAATATTCTATCATTTTTGAGCTATGCACAAACTTATGTCTGTACTTATGTACAGACATCATGCCAAAATTAGTCAAAATGGATTCAACGATGGTCAAGATGGATATTTCTGTTGAAATTTGAAAAGTTAAATTTTTTGAAATCACAATACTTCCTTGTACGAAGTAAATTTTTTTCAATCACAATATTTCCTTTACTTTGAACAAGGAAGTAATAGAGGTATGACTATACCCATGACCCTATTCATAGCTAGTTAATTCAGTAAGAGAATGAAATTTAGATGGCAAAAAGTGTAAGGAAGACAAATATCACCGATAAAATGGAATTAACTCAAAATTTAAACATGTTAAAATTAAAATAATACTGTAAAACAAAACCAAAGATGAAGTATATCAAATAACAGATTGTAGAAATTGTAGATTTCGCATAAAATCTACCAAAACTAATAGTTTTACAACTGATGATAACAACATTTTATTTATTCATTCAGTAATTACAGGTTGAGACTCACTTATATTTAATATAATTTTTTATTTATGAATGAGAAATGAATTGCAGCATGGGAAAAATAAGAAGAAGGTGCAGAATACAAAACCACAACTTTCTGTGTGACAGAAAAACATTATTATTCCAGCACAGAAACAATAATTTTTAAAAACATGACAGGTGTTGAGTATCACTTTAAAATCATATCTATATACGACCATCTATTTTTATATATAGTTATCCACTTCCCATTAAAATGAAATACAATTTTTAACTGTATTTATGACATAATTTTATTATGAAAACATTCCAATGAAATGATACAATACTTTTGGTAACTTATGCATTGTTTACCATTAAAGATAAATTAAATGTACAATTACCATTAAAGATAAACTGCACAGATTCTATGATTCACAACCACAAGGAAATGTAATGAAATTAATTTTTTTTTTTTTTTAAATAAATAGCCAAAAATCTATTATTAAAGTATATGATAATTTCTGATAATGAAATGGGATGAATATAACAAAATAGTCCATTAAAAAACCTTCATTGTTTTAACAAAATAGAAATAAGTAATAAAATGATGAAAATTAACAAAAAAATTCACTTTTTTACTTTTTATTTCAGAAATGTAGAGTATACAGCAGTTTAACTAAGTTAAAGAAGGTTAAAGGAGGGAAAAGGGTGAAATTCACTCCATTTGAAAATCTTTTCCATAAATGTTTTATTAAAAAACATTAAAGTGTATAGTTGGAAACAACTTGACCCATTTTTAATATACAGTAACACAATAATAATAATAATAAAAAATTACAAGTTAAAAAAAAATTCCCTGATATATTTTAACAAAAAGTTTATACTTGGAAATAACTGCAAAATAAAAAAGAAATTTCTCCCTTCTTGAAATGACTGGTATCCGCAATTGTTCTTCTTTCTCAATAATTCTTGTAAAATGTATATCTGTGTCAATTTTTACAGCTATGCTATTTCTTTTCCTTTTTATCTTCCACTTTTACTAAACTAAAAACAAGCACTAAGTCAACAAATATTAAATCATAAAATTTAAAAAAAAGAAAGAGTGTCTTTTACGATCAGTTAATATAATAAAATAAATTTAATTAGTAAGACTATTTCAAGTACGGAGGACAATCTAGTTATTTA
>JAAAKQ030000472.1:0-23373 GCA_010016005.3 Zanna intricata | reverse complement strand
TTTACGATCAGTTAATATAATAAAATAAATTTAATTAGTAAGACTATTTCAAGTACGGAGGACAATCTAGTTATTTAGTTATTTATTCAGGAACTGTAAGTCTAATGTACCTGCTCCCACCAATAGTGATCAGGTTCAGTTCTGTATTTACAATTGCAACATTATTTCAGAGAAGGATAAGAATACTTCATTGTATGTTATGTATTAGAATCAAATGATTCCATAACCGTTTCGTTGATTCATTCATTGTCCTCCCTTACAGTTATCGCTTTTTCAGCTACCTAAACTTTTACAACAAATGTCACCAATCCCAAGTTTCATTTAGGATTTGAATAAATTCTCATTAAATCAATATCACAATGTTGGTGTAACTAGCGGTTCAGGCTAATCATTTTGTGAAAGATTGCCATCTTAACTAACAAGTAAATATATATATATAACATATATAGAGCGTATGTCGCAGGGTAAATCCAGCTCATGATTTACATTGAGGCCTAGCACAATGAATTTTATATTGCTTCTTTATGTAAACCCAGCTCTGTGATTCGTAAATGTCATTTATTCCTTTAAATTTTTTTCAGAAAAATTTTTCTTCATCAAGAACAGGACTAACGTGCAGATGTGTATGTAACATATTCATTCATTAACTTTGATATGAGCAAATCACAATTATAAGAAAATGTTTCTGACATCATTCTCAAGTACCAGTGGAATTTGTCTAAGTTGACTCTAATGTCCATGAAATGATGATATTCACTCAATTCTTGCCGTTTTCTGTTGGGGTCTTTTATTTCTTTAATTTATTAATTTATTTCTTTATTTTATTTCTTTAATAGTTTGGGGTCTTTTATTTCTTATTCATTTGCTGCATAAAAAAAGGATTAGTGACTTATCACTTAAAGTTTTCATTCTAATATGTGCTAACATCAACAGTTTTTTTTTTCAATTTTAAGATGGGAAAAACCAGTAATAAAAACAGAAAAAAATCCCCAAATGTTTTAGGATAATATGAATTAAAATTCTATAAAATTAATTTCAATGAATATAATTTTTTTTAAATTACTGTTACTAAAATATAAAAACCCTACCCTTATCCTTAACTATATACCTTCATTATATTAACTTACCCTTTCCATATCCACAAAATCGACATCAAGTTTTGTTCCTTCAGCTCCACCCATCTTCTCTGTCATATACTGAAACAAAAAATATAATATTAGCTAAATAATAAATAATCTTGAAATTATTGAAAATATAATTATAGTACGTATCATCAAAGAAAAAGCTTCTCTTTGTGGAACTGTTGCCTGTTAAACTACAATAACTGGAAAAGTACTTTATAACTGCACAACATATTTACACATAGAGTGCACTTGTTTTTAAAAGATATTTAAAAAACATACACATACATAATGTACTCATTAAAACCCATATTAAATTTGCTTATTTTCTTTTCTCTTTTTGGGATCCTTCAGCCATAACTTGATCCAGTGTCAGTCTCGTATCTCCAGCATGTTCTTTCCTTTTCTTTCAGCTATTCCAATGTTTCAAAATATGAAAGTCATTATTTCTTTATTCATACCATTTCTATTCTAATGATTCCATCTGGCTATTTTATTTTTATTGTTCTATATAATGCTGTCTCATTTCTTAGATAGACGTAATATTGCTGATCACACTGACAGAATCCCCATTAATGACAACAATAGGTTTTTGTTACCCATAAAGCAAAATTTCTGAGTTTTCTATAAGATGACAAGTTCTTATGAGTCTTTGTAATAACAAAATCAAGAGGTACCGTTTTGCTCTGAAGCGCTTTAATATAATGCTAAGCTTGTCATCATTATTAAGTAGTTATTATACTTATAAATATTCTCATATAAGGTACAATGTTATCTCTCTTGGGATCCCTCAAAAGTCACAACAAGTCTTTAAGATACAAAAATGGGATGTTAGATTATTATTTGGTCCCCATAAGCATGAATCATGTACAAGTATATCTAAAAAATGTCATTTTTAAGTTTTATATTAACTTATGTTTGTGTTTAAATTTATGAATGTGTAATTTTTGGCAAAAAGAATCATCACTTACTCTTAAAAAATTATAATAGACCTTTACCAAACCAGGTAATGGAACTGTTTTTGTATAGCTCAACTAAATACTTTGACTTATAAGAAAGTGCCTATCATGCTTCCATTCCCATTTTCAATAAATTTCTCAATCATTTGAAAAATCTTCCTCCCAATTTATTAAAAAAAAAAAATTAAAACATTATTACTCTAATGATGAATTGTGAATAATTTTAATTAAAAAAAAAAATTCCATAATGTTTAAAGTGTACATAAAAATGTACTAAAAATAAATTTCAATAGAAGTTTTTGAGTTGTGAATTATTTTGTAGTATTTTTTTTAATGTATTTACCTTAACATTATTTTATGTTGTATTTGAATAATTAATAGAATTTTAGACACATCTATTTTTTTTTTTTTTTGAATTTGTTTTCATATTTATAATTTATTTTATATTGACGTGATCAACATAACATTTTTTTGATTTCTGTTTGGCTTTCAGAACCACTGTAAGGTATTACTTCAGCGGATGAATGAGAATGATATGTATGAATGTAAATGAAATGTAGTATTGCACAGTCCATCATATCTGACATGTGTGGTTAATTGAAACCCAACTACCAAAGAACACCGGTATCCATGATCTAGTGTTCAAATCCATATAAAAGTAACTGCGCCTTTACTGAGATTTGACCTTACAACTTTCGACTTCCAAATCAGAAAATCTTTATGCATCACTACTCCTGTTTGCCAGAGCCTGAGTTCCCTCCTGAAAGTAATCCAGGCTCTTAGAACACAAATTTGGAAACTTTTTTTATATATCTTCTGTTTTTTTTTTTTTATCTTTTTATTGACATCATTATACTGAAACATCATAGGAAAATCCTTTTAAATACTTAAGTGACAAATAAAATTCTGTTCTTATATATATTCTTAAACAACATAATCTATTAACAAATACTGAAATGGCATTAACTGAAAAACAGGCAAAGAAGTCATACATCTTATTCAGATTAATTTAAAATCCTATATCATTAATCGCAATAGATAAGAATGAAGATGTTTGAATAAAGTATGAAATTAAATCTTATCTATCAAGTATTTCATAGGATGTAACTCCTCATCAAAGTCAAACTTTACTTACATTAATAAATATTAAGAGGTAATTTCTAAGAAGCAGTAGTATTTATTAGCACACATAACTTAACTACACAATGAGAAACAAACATGATTACAAAAAATAAGGCTATTATTTCCAAATGCAGGCTGACACACTTTTGAAAAGTTAAAAATAATGACCAAGTACAGCAGTACCATCATGAATACGTCTAATATTGAAATGTAACCTGTAAATTTCAAAACGTTAGTGTTGATAGAAATAAATTATAAAATAAATATCAACATAAATTTAACTGGTACTGTAAACACCTTGCATGCTTTACACAAATATTTGCAAACTGAACAATAAAATTGTACAATATACCAGTTAAATTATCTGGATGTATATAAAAGAAAAAAAAAACTTGAACCAATCTATTAACTAGATATTTGAACAAGTTTTTTCATCACTCTCACTGTATAGATTTGATTTGTGGATAAAATACATCTGAAGATACTCAAAAATAAAGAATTATGGATTTTCTTAAATGCAGAATTTTTACATCAATTACTCTTTCATAAATCCCTAATAATATAATTTCAATTCTACAACCACCTTTTTTACTAACTTTGATTGAAAAAACACCCTTAATGTTTTTTTTTTTTTTTTTTTTTTTTTTTTTTTTTTTTTTTTCCTCTTTTTTTTTTTTTATTACAAATACTATTTTATTTTTTTTTTTTTTTTTTTTTTTTTCACCAGCATAGTCCGATGATGTACTCCTTTGAAGGGTTAGAATGTTAAGCTTGTCATCAGTCATCATTATTAAAAATTTATTGTGCTTTAATATATATATAAATATAATTCCATGCAAAGTATAATGTATCATCTCTTTTACCTCCCTCAAAAAGTTAGAATGAATGTTTAAGAAACAAAAATGATCTGTCAGATCATTGTTTGGTTTTTTAGGCATAAATTGTATATATCGATATTTAGAAAATTAAAAACATTTTAATTTATCCTTTTGTTTATGTTTATGAATGTGTATTTTATTAAAAAAAAAGCAGCCACTTTTAAAAAAAAAATAACAATATCATTTCTATCAAACCCCAGACAACAGAAATTTTTTCATATAATTCAACAAAATACTTTGGGGCTTATGAGAAACTGCTTCTATTATGCTTCAATTTAACAAATCATTTAAAAAAAAAATGTTTCCACCAACTGATTTAAAACCAGCCTCCGTAGCCGAGTGGTAGCGTCTCTGCTTTTAATCCAGAGGTCCCGGGTTCGAATCCCAGTCCGGCATGGCATTTTTCACACACGCTACAATTCGTTTATCTCATCCTCTGAAGATATAACCTAATGGTGGTTCCGGAGGTGAAACAAAAAAAAAATTGATTTAAAATAAAATTAAAAGGTTGTTTGTTACAAAAAAACCATATTATTTTGTAGATAAATTTAAAAATAATAAAACAAACAAATTACAAACAAAAAAATTGAATTTTCTATACCACTGTTCACCATGCACATGAATGAATATATAAATTTTTCATTATTATCTGTTTATGTATTTATATTGTAAATAATAAAATGAACTTAAATAACATCAAATTTTTATTTTACAATTAAAAATTTTGTGATGCTGTGTGGATCAAGGTTTAATCAGGTATTTTCTTGATCCATCCAGGCAAATTCTTTTTTAAAATGTAAATTTATACATTCTGTATTTTGGGAGTTTCTTTTTTATCTTTGGAATACATCAACTGACTTTTGATCTATATAATGTATTACCATGTATCAAACGATTTTTGTAATTTTTTTTTCATGTGTTCACATAACCAGAATACTTTAACTCGCATGCTTTTACAGGTGTTATTAAATATCTTTTTGTTGATATTCTCATTCAAGGCCTCTTCATTCATGACCCTCTATATATAATATTCTTCTTTAACCATTTCTTAAAGGCTTCAAGCGTATTGTCCATTCCATAAAAGAGAATTAAATAAAACTAAACCATCATGTCATTCTAACTCATTGTTAACATGTTTTTCATCTCATAGAATACATTAAATATCATTTCTATCCTTGTCATTATTTCTTCAACGTTGTCATTGTCATGTTTATTCACTAAAGTAAAACAGTTTACTATACACAAATGAAATATAAGACAAATAAATATAAAAGACTACATTAATACATGTTAATTAAAAATATTTTAAAAAATTTATCAAAACAGATCTTAGAAATTACATAAATAAAAAAACTAACTCAAAAATCATATTTTGAACAATTTTATGGAGGCCAAGTTTTTACAAATGACCAATAAATGGCAATACTGAGATATTACATTACTATTGTTGCAAAATTTGGATTTTTTTATTGCTGCATAGTGCGCACTGAGAAATCAATAGTTTGTTTAAATTTAGTTTAAGTAAATTAGTAAATGTTAGTTGTAAATGTTTAAGTAAATGTTAGTTTAAGTAAATTTCTCATGAAGGTTTGTGTTTGGGTCCAATGATTTTACGATTTTACTAAAGGCCAACTCAACAAAAATGCCTCAAATCAATGGTTCAATTATTGGTTAATACATCTCCATCAGAAACGACTGATTGCAATCGGTTTGCAGAATTTCTTTGTGGTCGTGCTTCCGTCAGTAATGAATTTCATAAATACCGACCAAAATTGGTCGTTGTTTGAAGAAGCTCTTCATGTGCCTTACCTCTTATGTGAGATAGCGGCATCCTTAGCCGTATCGAATACTACTCTACATTCAAGTTTGCATGAACATTTAGCTGTGAAAAAGATTTGTTTCCGATGGATTCCGTATAATTTGACCGAAACTCAAAAACAAGCTCTTGTCAATCGGTATATGGAAACGCTAAAAAAATTCAACCTGAAAAATGCAAAATCTATGGGCAACATCGTAATAGGAGAGAAAACTTTGATATAATCCTACGAGCCGGTAACTAAATAACATCAACTGTTTAGGTGTTCAAAGATGAACCATATCCAACAAAATTTTGCGAAACAATTTCAATAAAATGATCGCGTGTTTCTTCTGTTATACTGGAAATGTAAACACTTAATTCCGAACGGTATAGTTCAACATCAATGAAATCAGGAAAAACAACCGAAAATGACGAATCATTATTCATCATAAAACTACTAGTTTTCACACAGCACGTCAAACAAATAATTATTTGACAGAGAAAAGACATTGACCCCTATTCACCTGATTTATTGCCTAACGACTTCTTTTTTTTCCCGAATGTCAAACAAAAAATACGTGGACAGGAATTTTCATCGCCTCAAGAAGCTGTTAAATCCTTCTAAAACCATGTTTTTGAGGTACCAATTTCGAAGAGGAAAAGGTTTTCGGAAATTGGTTCGAACTCAAAAAAAAGTGTATAAATCTTAAAGGCGAATATTTTGAAAAATAATTTATACAAAAAATGTTCTTTCGATATTTTTATAAAAGCTTAAAAAGAGTCAGTCCCTCGTATAAAAATATAAATAAAAAAAATTCATTATTGTTTAAAGAATTCTTAATAAAATAATTCAAAACGAACATGCTTTGATTTGTTGCACATGGTTTGTTTAAAACACATTTATTAGAAACCCAAGATGATTTCTCTTAGTACCTAAATTACAGTCAAAAATTTAAAAACAATATAATTTTATTATCAGGGAATTCTTCAATATAAATCACAGTTTAAAAAAATGGGGGAAAAATTATAATGTAGAATTCTACCTTTCTAGTATTGTAACATTACAAAGCTACAGAAAAAATGTGGATTTATTGTATTACAATATTGCTATATATAGAAATACTTTATTTAAATGTCATAAAAAAAATGTCACAAGCTATATTTCAATATTATTGTGAATAAATTAAATTATTTTGATTCTAATTTAAGAAAATTGTGTTCAACATGCAATAAATATAGTTATATAAAAATAAATGTATTATTACTGTAATAATAATAATATCAATTATAATTTTCAAATTTTGATTATATTTTTAAATGTCACCAATAAAAAAGCATTCTCATACTGTACAAGATTAATCATCATCATAATGAAATTGGCAATAAAAAGATTAATTTTTATCTGTTTAGATTAAGATTTTAAGCAAATGTAAAAAAAAAATGTTAAATAAAATTCTATGCAATGTTATTATTAGTACAGACTAAACAGATTTGGAGGACTACTGATAAAAAGCTGACATGTTGTTTCTGATGTACGGCTTACACACACAACTTAATTTATTTTATTTTTTTACCACTTCCGGAACCACCATTAGGTTATATCTTCAATATAATCCTTTTCGTTTATTTAATTCAATGATTTTAATTAAAATCGTGGGTGTGGCGGTACTAGCGGCACTAACTAAACTAATATAATCTTAAAACTTACAGAAAACAAATTTCGCTTATAAGGCCGGTATGCTTGTTAGCCGCGAAGTTTAACACACCAGGTACCGGGGCAACCGGACGATCGAGTTTAAGATACAGCCAGACCGAGTTACGTTTTCACACTTTATATATTATTCATTTATTTAATTTTACCGCTCACCTGAGACGACACAAAACAGCAGTAGTTTACACAATTTTTAGGGTAGGGGTGCGATTTAAATTTTTTTTTTTTTGCAAATACAGCAAATGTAGTTTATAGTGACCTGTAAAACGGACGATTTTAGGTCATTATAACCGATAGTCACTGTAACCGATGTTTGGGCAGCTAACTGGTAGGATACTACTTTAATATGTCATCTACACGGGTATTTTAATATAGTAAAATAATAATCATTAAAGATAATAATAATTTATTCCTGTAATAAAATAATATTAAAAAAATATGCAAAATAGATACAAATATAAAAAAAAAGAAAAATTGTAAAGATTACTTTTTGTGCAAAAAGTCTGTTATTTTGCTTTGTTTCGAACATTTCGTGTTGTAATACAATTTTTGAAGGTACTTTTCTAAACCAAAACAATCTTTCTTTCTTCATTAGCAGTTTCTGTAAAACTAGAAACCGGCAAACAGTTTTTATTGCCGCAAAAATTCTGGATGATTTGGTGAGTTGATGTCTTCATTGTTATTTTCATTGTCATTACCTACGTCCCCGTCTAATTCTACTAGTACTGAAGTCACTACATTATGATCTGTTCAGTTTCATGCGTTTTTAATTCTTTGCCAACCTCTTGATAATCTTCAAACAAAGCATTTCACAAAGATTAGTTTTGCAGGCTATTGCCCCATTCCGCTAAGATTCTTCTTCGCATATGTCAGAAACTTCGCCAGCCTGCGGTAAAAATCCTGTATGTCCACAGCAATTTTTTAGACAGCGGAGAAACCTCATTCATTTGTAACGTAATTATAGCATCCAGAATAGTTAGCTGTGTTACTTTTTTTTGATCTAAATCCTGTATCATTTGTAAAATTAGATGGCTTTTGTTGTGGACTTTTACCGACTTGATCATGCTTTAATCTAAGGGCTGTACGATTGCTGTTGTCTTCAGTGATAAAAACACTAACTTTATACGGATGATTTTCAACGTGTGGATAGCCGGGCAGTTGTGAATGAGCAGCAGTATTTTGTCATTTTCAATTTTTAATTCATGGTCCCATTTTCGTAACCAAGACGTAAAGACATCACTTGTCGTCTAAGCTCTCTTGTTACTTTCGTATTTAACAGGAAGCGATTTCAAACATCGATGTTTCTAGGACTTTTCCCTAGAACCAAAAGGTTTTTTTTTTGTCAGTTCCAGTCATATTTGTAGCAATTAGTAAGTTTCTTTTTTTTTAAATAATTTTCCACCCCAACACGTTTCACCTTAAACTGAAGGGTTCTTTCTGGAGTCAGTTTAAAAAAAATCTGATGAGGACAACACATGACTTTCTTGTACGCCTATTAAATTACACAAAATATTTATCTCATTAATAACTTCTGATATTTTTTCTTTTTTTTCTGTGTTATTATTGACTTTATCATAAAAATCTTTTTTAAAAAAAAGTTAAAAACAAGAAAGAGGAGATGAAGTCCGATTCTAACGTATGTGTGCCCGTGTAAGATCCAAATATTTCATTAATTAAAATTTTATTTGGCTATTTACTCTGGAACCAATGAAAATAAATACCACTTATGATATATCGTTGACAAGCTCTCTCAATGAGGGCTCAATGTTAGACTTAAGAAAAAGTCCAAAATACAGTTTTTTTTTGATTTTGGGCTTTTTTTTTGGATACTTTTGGTTTAGTCAATTACAATCAAAAGGGGAAGTGCACTATTAGATACAACAGCCCTAAATCTAAAATTTCAATATCCTACAGCTAATCGTTTTTTAGTTATTCGAGATACGTGTGTACAAACGTACAGACGTCACGCAGAATCCAGTCAAAATGGATTCAGGGATGGTAAAAATGGATATTTCCGTTGAAATCTGACAGCCGAAATTTTTCGCGATTACAATACTTCCTAGTAGTTGTACGAAGTACAAAGAAGTAAAAAAAAATCGGATTCATCAGCACTGTAGAATTTTTCATCTGAATAATTCTCTTTTAATTTTGGCCAAATGGTTTCTAGCCATTTTTCAGACACAACGGTTGGAGCTGCTGCGATCTCGCCGCTTATTCTCTCAGACACAATATCGTGACGCTGACGGAAAGTTGCATCCAAGCTGATGTTATGTCACGTGGTTTACCAAATTTTCAGAAAAGTCGTTCGCCTTAGTTTGCAATATAGAGTCGTTAATAGGGACATCACTAGCCCTCTGGTATTTGAACCGTTTTAACAGCGCTTGATCACATCATTGTATTGACTAGGTCGTAGTTTTTCTGATTTCATAGAATTTGTTTTAAAATTTTTCTTAATTTTTTCCAGGTTCTTCCATATCACCAATATTGTCGAATGACCTACGCCTATAACCGCCAGATAATGTGTAAATTTTCCTCTATCGTGAATGTTTTTCGCGAAGTCATAATTAAATCACCATAAAATGAATTACATAGGATATGTAAAATAAAATACTGCACCCGCACGATATGATAAAAAAAGATTAATAACAACTGAATGAGGCTGCTTCAGTTCACAATAATGTCGTACAGGAAGATAAAAAAACAAGATCTAAACTACATATGAAGGTAAAAAGGCAAAGGTGACTCATTTTAACCGTCAAAATATCTCTGTAGCTACAATGTAGATAATACCGAGTCACTTCCTTCCGTCGTTATAAGCGATAAAATGTTGCGTGGCAGTAGAAAAAAATAAGTCAGAATAACCGATATAATACAACCGATGCAATTATAAACAATATAGATAATGTACTTATGTATTAACAGCAATTTTGTGGTCACTATATTCGATATGTTATTACATCCGATGTCACTATAAATGATACTTACTGCATTGTTATTTTTTAATTGTTAACAAATGTGCCTAAGAAAAATATGATCTCAATTAAGCGAAATCTCAATATACTGAGGATGATCTTGCGCTACAGCTTCATCTCCTTGTCCTTTTAAGCTGAAAATTAAATGGTATCAATGCCCCATCATATACAGAAGTGTTCTGATCAAGTTTGGTCAAAATAGATCGCGTACACGTACATACGAAGATTAACATCCGGAAAATTTCCACTTATTTTTTTGGGTTCCTTAGGTGTAAAAACGTTAAGATCGGGTGAAAACCGCATAAGCTCAAATTTGACCGATTAAAATACATTCTCTTCTAGCTACAGCGCTATCTAGATGGGAAAGTAAAAAAGATGTAATTAATAAATATAATTATTACGGATATAATTTAAACGAAGTTTAAAAATAAAGAATTTTTTTTTTTTTTTACCTTCGGAACCACTGTTAGGTTATATCTTCAGAGGATGAGGTGAACGAATTGTAGCCTGTGTGAAAAATGCCATGCCTGACCGGAATTCGAACCCGGGACCAAGAAAGTAATTAAAGTATAAACTATTTTTATTAAAAAAATATAAAATTTTGTGGAATAAAATTATCTCGGTTTAAGAATTCATAAAGCTCATGTAAAATAATATTTCATACGTAATAAAAATGTTTAGCTAGTACTTTAAAAATATAAAATGAACTAAATTCTATCCACTTTTGGATATAAGGTGAGATATGGTTTTTTTAAAGTGTTCAGCTTAAAATCGAACCGAGCTGTCTCGAACTGTGGTTATTTGAGTATCACCTTTAACATTGTTACTAATAGCATCACTTGGTAATGTAAGTTACTATTCTCGTCTATCAGTTTTAATCTTGTCATGCTTCAATACAGTATGGTTTCGTTCCTTGCACTAAATTTTTCTAAAATGCCAATGGCATCCAAAAACTGTTAAGATTCCAATTTAAAGGGTTCTTCCACTCCGTTAATGACGAAAAAATGGCTGTCTCTCTCTTTCTACATATGTGTGTGTGTGTGTGTGTGTGAGTGAGAGATGAATTTAAACGTGCATCTATTTCACATGATGAACTTTCGGTACCCCGAAGACTACTAAGACCGACGCAATTGTCACAAAAATTCCCAATGCCGTATTAAATGATCGCCGACTGAAGGTACGCGTACTTGACGACATCGCAAAGATTTCGGTAGGATATGTCCACTACACATTACACGATGTTTCAGGTTGAAGAAGCTTTTCAACTCGATCGGTGCCGCATTGCTACCAGTCGATTATACATTTCTCAAGGATGGCTGGATTTGTTTAAACGCGATTCCGCTGTCTTCGAAGTTTTACAACATTACACGAAACATGGATTAACGATTACACGTCAGACACAAAACAGCAGTCTAAACAATGGATGGAAGTAACAGGGCCCCAGAAATGGAAAACGGTTCCATTTGCAGGAAAAGTCATGGCTACGGTTTCTTTGAGATTTTCGGCCAAAAAGAAAGTGCTCTTCACCAAGATAATACGCCTCCAGACAAGTCTAAGATCTTTCCTGCAAAACTTCATGACTTACGCTTCTAACTGCTTTCATATGCACCGAATTCATCGAATTTAACTGCCTACTTCCTCTTTCCAAACGTGAAAAAACGGCTCGCTGGACGAAGATTTACTTCAAATGATAAGGTCAAATCTGAGCCAAGCGTTGGCTTTGAAGAGGTGAAAACATCGCATTATAATGTGGGAATTAAGAAAATGGAAAGTCATCGGTCTAAATATATCGAATAGTAAAATGATTACATTGGAAGATATAACAAATTTCTGAAAAATCTTACATCTTCTGTGTCAGATTCGAGAACTTTCGAAACGACCTTTCTTTCTTTTCTATTTAGGCTCCGAAACCATCAAAATATATTACTTCAGAGGATGATATGTATAAATGTACAAGAAGTGTAATCTTGTACAATCTCAGGACGACCGTTCCTGAGAAAGTATGGTTAATTGAAACCCAACAACCAAAGAACACCGCCGGTATTCAAACGACCCACGTAAAAAAAAATTGCGAAGTTCTGTACAAGAAGACAGACTTTCATTATAAAAATTAAAGACTGCGAAAAAAAATCAAATTAAGAAATAAGTAAGAAGCAGAAATAAATACAAAAACAAGAAGCAAATTCGTAAAAAATAAAACTAAATACAAAAAAAAACATAATAAAAGAATAATTTCAGCATATTCTAATAAAAAATTCATTACTAAGATAATAATTCCGATGTCCTCACTATTTTGCAGTAAGAAAAGCACTGATTTCCAGAGTACAACGTACTGCACACGTTCGAATAACCAGTAGACCCTACGCATAAGCATCAAGTTTCATCTCGCTCACCACTGTCAGTCATGCTTAAGCGGATATGAAAATATACCATTTCACAGTCAACATAATTCTTAGGTAAAAAATACATCCAGTCACCATGATTCTCAAACTAGGTAACGCTACCTGAATACGCCGAACAACATTGTTAATAATAGATATCGTAGATAAATAAACGTCAACGTACAAACTTGTTATCATCATAACGAACAACACGTGGTTCGTTAGAACCGTGGCCACGGTTCTGACTTGCCTCGTTCAGTTTTTTGATCTTAAATTGAGCGTAACTCAAGAACGACTCAACCAATCTCCATCAAATTTTCACATGCACTACAACAGCATATATAAATTTCAAAAGTTGATTTACTAGTTAAGGAGAATTTTCGCTAAAAAACTTTATACAAGACCCACACATACGCAAAAAGAAAACCGCAATTTGAGTGGTATTTTCGTATTCCTCATAATTCAAAACGTAAAAAAAATTCATTTTCACCCGCCACTCCAAAATTCATGCGACCGAAAGTAAAAAGGTACTTTTCTTCGCACAGTCTATTAAAAAAAAACAAGCGCCTTCAGAAAGTATGAATGTTCCACCAAGACACATACAAGATGTAGACCAGCTACGGCTAAAAAGGATTTATTTAATTCAATTTTTCGTTTTATAAAACAATAAAAATATTTTTTTTAAACTGCAATTTTTGATGTGAAATTTTTATTTCATTTACACAATATTATTGAAGTTATTATTATATTTTACTCTTTTTTTTTTTTACAGAGTTTTCGAAGAAAAGTACGGTGTTATTCGGTCGTATGGTAGTAATGGGGAGTGAAAATGAATTTTCTTTACGTTTTAAGTTATGAGGAATACGACAGTACCACTCTTAAATTGTGGTTTCCTTATATATTTGTTTATAGACCTATATATAAGATTTTGTGGCTCGAAAATCTTTAAAATTATTAAATCAATTATAGCAGGCGGCGTATTGCTGGGCAATAGGCTGACGGTTGGCTTACCGCGCTATTAACTATCTTGACAACTCTGACGTTACTATTTACTGCATACTATGTAAGTATACGGAGCTATACAAAATGTTTTTAGTAAAGGAATGACTTATATAACTGTTCCACCAGTCCTTTCGGTCTACCTCTCTTGCACCCAATGTGCACAGCTATACGCCGACCGCTATATACTGAAATTTAGATACGCTGTAGTAATGTAGCTGAAGTGCATGTGAAAATTTGATGAAGATTGGTTGAGTCCTCCTTGAGTTACGCTCAATTAAAGTCGAACAAAATAAAATAACAAAAAGTCTTCTTGCTCAGAACTGCGCAAGGATTTCTTTTTTTTTGTAGTGTGTACATTTCATAAAGTGCAATGTATATATTTTAAAGTAATAATTTGTCAAATTCCAATCTCAATTAAGATGAATTTTTTTTTTAGATGCAGACTATTATTTTAAATTTAAAGATGAACTAACGTATTCTAATGTGGAGATACATACTCCGAAAAGGTATCATTTATAATCTAACTACTATAAAAAGACTGACTACTAACTCTAGTGATAGAAAAAATGTAATGGAGGTGGAAAGATGTCAGCTGCTGCATATACATACGAGGGTAAATCAATATTTATCCGCAATTTAATTTAATTATATTTTTGTTTATGAAAATATTTTAAATATTTAAAATATTTTAATATTTTCGTATATGAAAATCGTAACCGTGGTGATATCACAAGGTCGCCACTGTTTTCAAAACGGTAGGAGGTCACATAAAATAAAGCACTTTCAGTTGTCCGTTAAGCTTGAAATGTCTAGCTAAGGCGTGTCGGTGCATTTGTCAACTTATTTTCTTTTCCTCGACTCGTATTGTCTGTTCTCTCAGACCCAGTCACATTACTGAAATACGTGAGCTCGCTTTTCTGTACCTCTGTCTTCTCAAATCATCAATCCCTTTCTTAAAATGTATCAAGTATGGAGAGAAATAATATTTCAGGGCGTTTGCGTATTATAAAACAAAATCTAATGCGCGTCATTTCGACCGATCAATGTAATACCGATTCAAGGTAAATGTAATAAGCATCCACCACCATCCAAAGATCTTATTCTTAATTAAAATAGACCATTAATTAAAACTGATCACTAATAAGTACGTTCGTTTTTAATTTATTCAAATTAAATGAATTTAAAAAAAGTTTTGTTTTCATTCAATGATTAGATAGTAAACGTTTATCTACATTTAAAAAAAATTGGATATATTTTTACGTAATTTATTAAAATAAAAATAAAAAATCGTTATAAAGACAGAGACTTCTGCAAAAGTGTTAAACGAATACCCAAAATGATAGAAAATCAATAGGTAGAAAATATTTTAAATTAATTTTAATAAAGCGCAAAGGAAGATGAAATTTGTAATTATAGAGTTTGTTTCAAAATGAATCAGGGTTTTAAAGCTATGTAATATTTCTCAAGTTTCAAGTACGTTGATTAATTATACATGAATGAAAGAACAACTCGAACGGTTTTAGCAGAGTTAAAACTCATGAATTGTTTCCCGTACCTTCCGCTGGAAAAGAACTAGTAGCAAAGATGGGGACCTCCCAACAGAAAGCGCATTGTGTTTTGCGGTTTGCAAAGTGTAAATCTGTAATTACTGTTCAACGTGCGTTCCGTTGTGATCCCGCGAATGACAATAACATGATAGTATTAACAATCTGAAACCACTGGGAAAGGGAACAATACAGGACGACTGAGGATATCCACAGACAATTTTGAACGTGTAAGAGAGTTTTTTATGCGTAGTTCTAAGAAATCTATTAGAAAGAGCTCTGAATTAGCGATTCCAGTGACGTCGGCAGGGTTTGTTTGCTGTGGCTTCCACGTATGCTCATCCGACTCCGTGCGATTTTTTACTTTGGGGCATTGTAAAGGATCAGTACGGTACCTGCCATCCTTACCGGCTGATATACCCGACTTGGGACACAGGATCGAAGCAGTTGTTGCATCGATTACTCCAGACATGATGATTAAAGAATGAGATGTTCTCTTCTATCGGCACACGGCCGATAGGAGACGAATGATGCTCACATTCAACACTAATAAGAAAACCTGTTTGAGTTGCTCTTTCATTTATCTATTATTTATCAATGTACTCGTATGTGTATTTAAAACGTAACAAATATTATAAAACTTTAAAACCCCGATATTCATTTCGAAACACACGATATGTAGGACATTTATTAATAATAATTTCAGTATACTTAATTAAAATAACACACGCGCGCGCGCGCGCGCCCACACACACACAATTTTCATATTTCTGAACGGAACTGACCAATAAACAGCAAATTTCTTTTAATTTAATTAAAAGAAAAAAAAAAATTTGGCATTGCTCAGTACCCATAAGTATGAATCACATGACACGTATTCGGAAGTAAAAAGAATTATTATACTCTTATGTTAAGTCACTTATTCTGAAAATAAAATGTTTTCATCACTATCAAACACAACAACAGAACTATAACTTAACAAAATGTAGTGCAATATCGATTATCCGGACTTTCCTTCGCAATGCCGAATACGGATAATCAGAAATTTCAGATTTATTCAATATGATTTTCAATCAGATTTTTTAAATAATTGCCTAGTACGGTTGAGAGCAGTCTGGATATTCGGACATCCAGAAAATTGGCGTCCCACAATATTTTGACTTAACGCTTTATTATGCTTTTGTCATTTTTAATTAATTACCAAACTATTTAGAAAATCTTTCCATCAGTTTATTAAAATACAATTTTAAAAGGTTTCTTTTACACAAAAAATATTACTATGTCGATGAATATGTAAATAATGCAAATTAATTTAAAAAATCTATAAAAACTTTCTGCATATCCATTAAATGTGCATATGCTCAAATAATTTTCATTAACGTCTGCTTTCTGAATTGTGAATTTTTTTTTATATAATCATACGTGAGGAAGGAAAAGTGGCTGGGCTAAGGAAAAGTGGCTCAAGGAAAAATGTACAACGGTAGAAAATTTGGAAGAAAAGGATATGGATAGAATACAATGCGGAGTTATATGCGCAAGAACAGTAGGCAAGAGAAACAGATAAAGGACTGGAAGAAGAGTTTAAAAAGTTCATGAAGATCAAAACGGGTACAGTGCAATAAAAAGTGAAATAAATGAGAAGATTAAAATGACGAGTAAAGGAAGGGATGTGATGAAATGCTAATCAAACTATTCAAAGCACTGGGAGAGGCAGGAGAATTATTTTACTACATCTATGCAACGGAATACTTGAAGGAAAGTGAACGGAGGACTTACGGGATTCAATAATGGTACCAATAGAAAATAAAAAAATACAAAGATGTGCAAAGAACGTAGAACGATTAGTTTAATATCGCATACAGCTAAGATACTATTAAGGGTTCTAATAAGAGGATATACTCGTACAATAAATTCAATGACAGTATTGAGAAAGAACAATATGAATTTAAAAGAAGTGCTGGAACAAGGGCCGCAAAAGGCTACTAAGAGCAGTAGGGGAGAAATACATGAAAAGGAGGAAAAGACGTTTGATAGTTAGATAGGGTAAATTACTACTAATTTTGGAAGAAGAGAGTTTTGACTGGGGAAAAAAGGCACCTAATAAAAGAGCTGCACTATAAAAGTGCAGCAGGGAATAAAAGTGAGAGTAGGAGACAAAAGGACAGGAAGGCTGTTCCTAATACATATCAGGAAGACTGAAAGGGGGTGAGACAAGGATGCTGCATGTCACAAACACTGTTAAGTATATATATATATATATATATGGAAAAAACAATTAAATGTTCTCTGAGTGGGAAAAGAGGAATAAAGATCGAGGGAAGAAGAATAGAATGTATACATTTTGCTAATGACAAGGCGGTACTGCGGATAATCCAAGTAAACTAAATGAAATGCTTGATGACTTAAATGAAGCTTGCAAAAATCAGGGTAAGAGGATAAAAAAAAAAAGAAAACATAATTCGGAAAAGAGAAGAGGATAAGATTAAGATAAGAAATGACGTTTTAGAGCAGGGGAAGAAATTTCAGTATTTCTGCCCTAATAACAAAAGATTATGAATAAATGAAAATGTGAGCTCATCGGGTTGGTCTAGTAATTAAACTCGTCATTCCAAACCAGTTGTTGAACAACTGATTTGGATTTTCTTCGCACGTTAAATATTATCTCAAGTGTTTAGATTTCAAATAATTAATAAGGACTTTTAATGACATCTATTTGTTATCTTATAATTAATTTATATTTTCTAATATGCTGCTCTAATCGAAGACCTTTAATATCCAGTCAAATGCATTAGATTAGTTCCTTTTATACATGACTGCCGAAAAAGGAGTGTAATGTACTTAGGGTGTATGTACTTGTTACACCGTAGCTGCTCAACGGCCAAAGCGATTTATATGTATGATCCCGCGTTGGAATCCTTACGTTACTGAGTGTCATAGGCTAAATATATATATATATATATATATATATATATATATGCAGGTGATTCAATAAAAAATGGACATAATCTGGAAACTGATTATGTTTCTAATGAAATGAGAAAAAATTCATAACAAACATATGTCCGAAAATTCTATTTTATCGAGTTACGTTTACCGAAATACTTTGCTCAGCTTCAGTTTTCCTGGTGAAATTTCAGTATCGTAGGAGTAAGGCTGACGATTTCTTATGTTTTTTAACCTGAAAAATCGAATAAAACAGGTCCCAGAACAAACAGATCCTGTAGTTTTCATAATATCGAACATAAAACAGAATTCAGTGATGAATTCATAAAACAGAACATTGAATTCGGTGATGAAAAACATTTTCATCTGTTTGAAATACAATAACTTTGTTAAATGGCTAATAAATGCGTAAACTCTATTATCAAAATTTGCTAATAGAAACTAGAAAATATTATTTTGAGAAAATTGATTTAATATAGTCTACGGAAAAAAATCTACTTTTATTAATAACAAACTTAACAAAAAAATCTAATGAATTAATAAAAATTATAAACTGCTGTTTATAGTACAATAAATTTAGACCTTTGAAAAATTAAATATCTTTAATTTACTTTCATTTATAATTTATTACCTCCGTCACAGTTCAACGGCTGAACTGATTTATACGTATGATCCCGCGTTAGAATCCTTAGGTTACTGGAAATGTCATAGGCTATATATATATATGTGTGTGTGTGTGTGTGTGCGCGCGCGTGTGTTAAAAACAATTTTAAAAAATTGAAAAGAAAAATACTATATACAAAATTATCATCCACACGGTCTTTAATTATCCTATATTAAAGAGCAATGTTTATCAGCAATGTGTTTTTTGGCAGTCGTATTTTTTAATTATTAATATTTATTATCTATTGCTTATGCATGAAATACCACATTTACCCACTCCCATAGTTATTTAAATACTGTATTTTTTATGTACCAATCAGAATAAAATATCTATTAACAGAGTGATTAACGAAGAATATAAAACTTTCCATTCTTTGAAATTATTGAAATCTTTTCTTTGTTGAATATCTAGCTAAAATTTGTTACATTTTGATAACTACTGTTTAAACTTCGATTTGTTAAATTTGAATTTAGTTTCTGTAGATTTTATTCATAACATTTTACACAAAATAAAATTCTCTACAAGTTTTGTTTTTATACGTTTATTATCCCATTTAATACAGTTAATTTACGTAAAACATAAAACAATGTGTTTTTCGACCCCAATCTTATGTCTATCAACCAAGATTTCTCTAAAAAAAAAATTAAAAATACAGTTCTGGGATCATTTTTCTCATCAGTTTTAATAATATTAAATCCTTAATTTTGGTACTAAGAATTACAGTACAGTTTAATTTTTATTTTAGACGTAGAATTCAGGGCGAAACTTTTCGCCAGCCGATACACGCTAACGAAACGTTTCTGTAACTATGTTTATAAGAACTTTCTTCTCTATTTTCACCGGTAGAACAATTCCTGTAGTTCGTTACATTCTTCCTACTTGCGTTTTCGTTTAGGATTTATTGTAGTAAAATGTTATAATGACAAGAAAAATTATCATTTGTAAAACAAAGTTTTTACATTTTTTGAAACATTTTTGAAATTTAATTAGGGAATTTATCCCCTCTTGTGGAAACAGATGTGTTTTTTAATGTTTACGCTATATACTGTATTTTTTGTCTTTTTTTTCTATAATTATGATTTCAAATGTCATTTTAAATTTTATAAAAATATGAAAAAATGAGTAAAATTTACTTAAACATATTAAAAATATATATATATATATTTAGATAAATCTTTAGATACGAAACCAGAAAACCATAATTTATTTAAGTTAAATAGGATTACACACATGAAATAAGAAACAAACAGATAAACTCTACAAAACTTGAAAAAAGAAGATCCATTAACCTGTCAGGTATAATCAAGAAATAAAGTAGAAAAACAATACCAATTTTTAAAATGGATTGTACAAGTACACACTTATGATATATCTAATCAATAACAAGCATAACTTCAGTTGTATTTTTAATAAAAGCCGTCAACGATGTCGCTGAAAATTCCAAATCTTTAAAGGATTATTCCCTGGTTATTCCCGCGGGAGTGTAAAATTTATCCTCCCACGGGAGTAACTCGGTTAGTAATTATAATTTCATAACCAATTATTTTTAATGCAGAGTAATTTGAAAAATTATTAATTAATTAGTAAAACTAAATAATTAGTTTTAATTTTTGAGGGACATTACTTTTTTGTAACTTAAAACAGTCTTCAAAATAATTCATATATGCACTAGGATTACCATTATTGATTTGAGCGTTATTTTCTGCCCTTTCAAGCATTATCACTCTTAACATTCGCAGTATCTTCATTCTCAAAATTACTCTCAGCACAAAGTCTTCCTAAGTTGAGATCGTCGAATAAATACGATGTTAGTTGGGGAACGGGAGGAGCTCCCCATTCATCGCCATTTATTCGACGATCCCAACTCAGGAAGATTCAATTCTAAAAGTAGTTTGAGAATGAAGACACTCCAAAACGCGTTAACCACGAATGTTAGACTGACAATGCTAGGAAAGGCGGTTTTAAGGACGGCAATCAACTTAAAAACGGAATCAAGTAGGGCCGTACTGTAGTAATTCAAGTGCCATCTTTAATACATTTACTATTAGCGACATTATTGATTGTGTATATAAGATGTTTCATTTCAACCGCTCCAGGCGATTTTCTTATAAACTATGTAGAATACAAATAAACGACCAAGTAAAAGTTACTCAGATCGGAGGGGGATACTTATGGTGAACTTGATCCTGACCGTTATTTCAAGGTTAACACGATTTTTTTTTAATGGAATAATCTACGTTTGACCCTACAAATGAAAAGAGCAAAAAATGTTACAATGGAATATGTAGTCACACACATGAACTTGGGTCTTTTTTGAAAATCATACGGCTAACCCTCAGAGATATTGTTATACAAGTTACACCCCTTTCTGAAGGTTATACAGTATTCCTGGAATGTTTATATTCCAAATCATTACTCTTGCAAACTACGGGGAAGAGCATAAAAATTACAACAGTGTCGAGTAACATTATCTCTGGTGGTTAAAAAAAAGGTCAAGTTCCAAGGTCAAATCTGTGACAACATATTCCAATATAAGATTTTCTGTTCTTTTTTATTGGTAGGATCAAAAATAGGTCATTCCATTTGATAAAATCGTGTTCAAGATCGAGTTCAAGGTCAGATCCAAGGTCACCTGAGATTTCTCTCTCCAATATGAATAACGTTTATTTAAGTAAAATTGTATTGTGCGTAGTTTTCGAGAAAATCGCCAGGAGAGATTAAAATGAAACACTTTATAAGAAAATCAGTGTATGGTGTGGTGTTTAAGGTAATCGTATAGCGGGGCAAATATTTTTTGTCGATACAAAAGGATATACCGTACAATTTTTCAAAGAATTCTAAGTTCAGTTAACAGATCTTGAAAAAAGTACGGCTTCTTCCAAGAAGACATATCAAACGATTCACTAGCACCACGTTCATGCGGCTTTTACCATAAGAACGAACTATCAGCAGAGGCGGTGGCCTTCGCGTTTCCCAGATCTGACTAGTTGCGATTTCGTCCTTCGGGGTAATTTGAAGGAAGAATTTTATCAGCTAAATTCGTACATTACAGATGAACTGAAGGCGAACATTCAATAACAAATCAACGACAGTGATAACGTTTTGCGTCAGGCGATTCTCAATATGATCGCTCAAGCAGAAGCGTGCAAAGCGCTCACTTTGAACCCCTTTATAAAAATTATAGTAAATGTGTAAATATTTGCTAAGTTAAATACAGAATTTAATTTAATTTCTATTTTCATTTCATACACAAAATGTTAAATATCGCAACTGTGTTTACCATGTAACGGTTAAGTAATCAAGTTGCTCACCCGACATAATGAGATTATTAAAACGGTAACAAAAAAAAAATATATATATATATTTAATAAAACATAATTAACTTTTTTTTTAAATTGGTTTTAATAATTAAATAACATTCATTACTACTTGCACGTCGACTGACGGTTGTGTTTGTGTATGTACAAATATACGACACAATATTTTGATGAGTGTATCAACTAAAA
Organism: Zanna intricata; assembly: GCA_010016005.3. Lineage (NCBI taxonomy): Eukaryota > Metazoa > Arthropoda > Insecta > Hemiptera > Fulgoridae > Zanna > Zanna intricata. The sequence goes on along the minus strand of JAAAKQ030000472.1, from coordinate 772 downwards.
ACCGATCATTAATTATTCTCTGTGGAACTTCATAAATGGAAAATTCCACCCATTACATGCGCCTCGAACTCAAAATAGTTTCCAGAACTGTCATGATTAATTGTGCGAATACATGAAAAAGATAGAGAGAGTCGAGAAGAAGTATGTATAATAGTTTATTACAATGTCTTTTCAATACTTTCTTGGCGTAATACTCCGGTAACACAGAAGAGTTAACTAAAGTACGTATGGCCATAAAAAGTTTTAAATAATAATTAAACAAAATGTTGTACCTACTACAAAAAAATTTTTTTTTACATTTTTACACAGGCTACGATTATAATACTTTTTATGTCGTATTATTATTATTTTTTTTTTATTCTAAATAAATAAATAACACTTTTATTATAACCGACATACAATAATTATATAATTTACGTTCATATCTCATCCTTCAAATTATCTACAAACGTGTTAATAAAAATTTATTAAAGATATGGACAAATGAATAATGTTTTCTAGACATTATCTAAATAATTAATAATTATATACGTATTTGATACATGATTACTTTATATTTTAAAAGAGTAATTAAAATTAATTCGCATCTTTATTACTCTTAAACTAAAAATTTATTTTGGAGCAAAATATAATTGAAATAAATGGTGTAAGTTTTCAAAATTATAATCTTGATCGTCTACATTTTATTTTATTTTATTTTTTTTTTTTTGTCTTCAGTCATTTGACTGGTTTGATGCAGCTCTCCAAAATTCCCTATCCAGTGCCAGTCGTT
>JAAAKQ030000461.1:0-19019 GCA_010016005.3 Zanna intricata | reverse complement strand
TGCCATTCAAAGTTTCTCCTAAATCTTTTTTACTTTCTGCTAGAATTACTATATCGTCAGCAAATCGTAGCATCTTTGTCTTTTCACCTTGCACCGTTACTCTGGTGCTAAATTGTTCTTTAACTTCATTAATTACACATTAAGCAAATAATGTAAGTTTTGGAATACAGTGAATTTTTTGAGATTTAAAAGATTAATGCAGAATAAAAAAAAAAATTGAGTATTGCATTAAACTAATGAAGTTTTGATGATATTTGTAAGGAACTAATAATAACAGTGACTAATAATCTAATCATCTGTTGTTTTTTTTTTTTTCAATCAGACCTAAAGATCACACATGCATAGTCTTGACTTATTTATTTTCCAAAATTCTTATTCTTTCCCTGAAATTTTCTCTTCTTTCTTTGGTCCATTACCCCATTGCTGATTTCTCAATGCCCATCACTATTCAAGAGGCTCATCATCATGTTCTTCTCGAGTTGATTGATTGAGGCAGAACTTAGATCTCTGCTTATGAACGATGGGTTGTACACATTGTATCATCTTTGTCATTTTCATGCATCAATCTGTCCTTGTGTTCAGCAATCCTGCTCCAATGTCTTACCTGGTGCCGTTTCTAAAAACTTCTTTGGAAGCGTTCACAGATCGATTGTTATCAGTTGGTGATAGTGATTTGCCTCAGAATCAGCATTGCAGATGGGTGGTTTGGAATGCAGACTGGATTGGATATAAGGATTCCTATGGCAAATACAACAAGAGTTGTAGCAGGATCCACCAGATTGTCACGTTTATACATGATACTCGATTGCGCAAATGAATTTATCTTATTATCATCTGGAAAGCCAAGGTAACTTGCTGTTCCTTGGTGGTATTGTAAGACTGTAGGAATCCACTAAGAGATTGGTGCTGGGTCTTATATAATTTCATTACTTATTTTGTTAATTTATTTTCATCTATTATACTATATAAGTGACCATAAAATTTAAGTCTTATTTTTTCTCATTGTAATAAATGTTTTCAAAATTTTGGAAAATTTCTTTTGATTTTACTTAATTTATAAATATCTTGCCTTTAGGACAATGAATTTATGTTAAAATTCTATTTCAGCTTTTTTAGCTTTTTCTTGAGAAATTCTGTAGACCTTCAACATTATATAATACACGCCTGTTTTATAGCTTTACAGCATCTTAATCTTTTTTTTTTTTTGTTTTTTTTTTTTTTAATAAAGATTAAAGATTTTGTATGGTAATGTTTCTCAGAAGATAATAAGATATTTTTTGTTATTAGGGTTTTATTTCTTCAAAAACATTTGGGGGAATTATTTCACCTAAATATTTAAGTTTTTGGACTCTTTTGACTGATTTTTTTTCTAAAACTTTCATTGTTTGCATTCTACTTTTATTAATGGAAAACCATTTTGTTTTTTTTTTTTTTTGTTATATTATTTTCTTAATTTACAGATGTGAAGTTACCAAAGTTCTTCTTGTGCTGTTATTGAGACCTCCTCCACTGAGGTTATCACCAGGATTAGCTACATTGTTAGAAAAATATACATGGCAAAATCAACCACCTGGTAAGAGTTAGAGATGTATACAGAACTGAATGTTAAGTTGTATAATTATTATTTTTTTATTAAGTTATCATTTTTGAGGAGAGCTCATAAAGGAAACTCTCTACCAGGTGCTAGGTTGATCCAAATGAAATCAAACAATAACTATTGTTAGATTATTAAAAAAAGTTATTTTTTTGTCAGAATCCTCCAGGTGTACTGGTGTAATATTCCAGTTCAGTAGGGATATTTCCTTATAAAAGAGCAGACTGGCAAAGATTTGTTGATTTATTATCAGCTAGACTTTTGTCTCTTGAGCTGGAATTTGGAAGTATGGACTTAGAGGAATCTGATGGAGAGGCTTTCTCATTGTTATTTGGATGCTGCAGAACATTCTATTCCACGTGGTTCTGGTCAGGAGAATTGCTCTGTGGTACATGAGAGAGTTTCTGATCTGAAGCAGTCTGTGAATTGTCTTATGTAAGCTTCTTTTCGTGAAGGTGACCCTGAGCAATTACAAAACTCGCTTCTGTGTATAGGGATTTGAGGATCGATATTTTCACATGATTTGAACAGAAAAAAGGGATTATTAATGTTCTTTCATGCAGGTTCAGGGTAATAAGGATCCCTGGGGGTGTCATAGGATTTTGGAGTCACAAGATAAATGAAAGAAAGATATTATTGTTCTGTCTGTTCTCCTGATCCGGCAAGCTGTACTGATTGACAGGACAGAATTATTGCGCACTCTGTTGAATGATTGCCAGATGATGATGTGGAGGGTAAACACCAGTATCATCTGTGTGTTAGGCATGAGATTGTTTCTTTTTGTTTGGGTATAGCATCTTTGGAGATTACTGAGGCTGAGGTGTGGCAGATTGTTTTGCTAGGCATAAGGCTCTTGGGTATGACGGAATCTCTGTGCAATTCCTTGTTTGCTCATTGGGCATAAGTGTAGATGCAGTAACAAAGGTTCTGAATAAAATGCTTTTTGATGGCTATTTTTCTCTTTGTTGGAAAAGAGGTGTGATTAAGCTTCTTTTTAAAGGGGTGACAAGGATCCCGCTGTGGTTTTGTCATACAGGCCTCTTGACGCTTCTGCCAGTGCTTGGTAAGGTGTTTGAGGAGGTGCTGTGTTTGTGGATTAATGGAAGGTTGACCTCGCAAAATCTCTTGATGAAGGAAAAGTATGGTTTTCGACTAGGGAAAAGTACAGAGGATGCAATTTTAAGAGTGTCATCTCTACTAACTTTAACTCTGGATATGTCCTGGTTATATTTTTGGATGTATCCAGGACATTTAACAACTTGTGGTGGCCCTCTGCCTTGTATCAATTACAATGGCAGGCGCGTATGCGTGATGAGATCGGGGTACTATAAAGTTACTTTTGTAATTGATACGTAATGCTTTGTTATGATGGCAATGAGGTGAGTAAGATGCTATCTAAGGAATTTACCCATGGCAGTGTTCTGGCCTCTGTGCTTTGGGTTGTGGAGTTTGACTCTTTCATGCGGCTAAGGTTGCCCAGTGGATGTTGTGTCATCGCTTATTCCGATGTTTGGCTTCTGCTGGTCAAAGGAGACTTGTGGAATGAGGTCGAATTTTGGGCAACTGAATCTTGTAGAGTACTAGATATGTAGAGCAATCAACAAAAAAATGGAACCCTAAGAAGACTACCATGATGTTGCTGAAGGGCTGTTTGGCCACTATGTGACAAGCCTGAGTTTTGTTGACTATCAACCTACTCATTATGTCTCATCATCATTGCAATGGTATTTGTGCATACTCCTTGATAAGCATTTCAGATTCAAGGGGCCCTAGATTTAAAATTTTCCACAGATCTTGTTTTCCTGCTTAAAAAAAATTTTTTTTTCTTTAGATTATGTGACAATGCTAACTTTTATGATCATTTTTAAAAAATTATTTTTTATGTGTAATAATTTGTTTCAGTAAACTGGCTTGATGAAGAGTTATTCCTATTTTTGCAGTCTCTTGCGCTTGCTTGCCAGGCACAAGATGGTGAAGCATTACGTGAAACTGAAGGACAGCTTTGGCCTTATCTTAACAGTGAACAAAAACAAATTTTAAGGTGTCTTATTGATACCGTTGCTGTTACTGATTGAAATCAACATTTTTTTTTAATGCTGTGAAATTTTTCTATTAATTTAAAAAAAATTGTTATTATTAAAGCCAATATTTGTCAACAGTATACCCATTCATATTGAAGCTTAGCTTTCACTGACATTAAAGTTCTCAAACAGTTGTGATAAAAGGCTGATTATACTTGACAAAATCATTGGCAAAATGAGGTAAAAGTTCTTTCCATACATGTCTCGCATTGTTTAAAATTGTTTTATGATGAATATTTGCAGTTGCATTCTTTTATATTGATTGTTTATTCTATTCTATAACAATCTTTTCTTGAAATTGTGTTGTCACTTTTAGTGCTTTGTACTGGTTTTTCAAAAGTGATTTTCAGATAGTAGGGTATTAAAGTTTGCAATTTTTCAAAGTCCATATATTGTAAAATGAATATCATGCTAGGAGGCAAAAATACAATTTTTACATTCTCACATGAGTCATTTATCACATGAGAATGGCCAGTGGCGATATTTAAAAGTAACAAAACTTTAAAGCTAAGGCATAGGCTTAGCTTTAAATTAATATATTAATATTCACAGGTTCTTTTTATTAATGTATGAGAGTAGGTTGTAAACAGATTTTCAAAAAGCAGTATTATTATTTTTGATCTCTTGTTTGAGCTCAAATGACTGGTGATTTAGGATTTTGAATGCAGTTTATGTCCTCTATGTCAGTTGGCAATTGCCTTTTAGGTTTCCTCTTGTTAAAATCATGATTCTTTCTTTTAATGCCAGAAACAACTTTCTATTATCTTCCAAAAAATGCTTTTGTGGCTTTCAAAAGCTGTTATTATTAATTATTCCCTTTCCATAATATTGCATCTAAAATTATAAATCACGATTTTAGATGTAAAATCATAAATTTTACATCTAAAATTTAAAAAAAATTTTCATTTAAATTGGTTAGTATTGCAAGCTTTGCTTGTTTAAATAAAATATAAAATACAAGAAAATAAATGGGAACTGTAGAATGATGTACTCAGTCGACTATGCCTAAATTGCACAAATTATTATGAGTTATACGCTGTCAGTTTGATATATTTATGAATTTTATATTTTCAAACAAAACAAAAAAAAAATAAAAACAAATAGTACATCTAAAAGAAAAACTTATACTACTAAAACGCTCGGAAGTGACATTTTCATACTACTAGGGATTTTATTGGCTAGTAAGAAGTTTAATTACAAACATTTACAAAAAAAAAAAAAAAAACATATTACAAATAAATCTTTCATTTTTTATAATATTATCCAATTAAAAAAATATATTTATATTGCAAGTTATACAAAGTTCTCGATCAGGAGAGATCTCTCAACATTCGTCGGTAGTGTACTACAATCTGGCCATTTGTTTACCGGTATATCTCGGTCCGTCTGGATACATAGCATAAGTAAAATATAACAACTCCTACCTTAAAATCCTTTGCATTTAACACACAAACTAAATATTTAAATTTTTGTTTTTATTAATTTTGGAAATATCACCACCTCAATTATGCAATCACATTGCATTCCAAAACATCACTTCCCTCACAATCCAACTTAACGTCTCTACGGCTGAACAATAACAAAGAAAAAAAAATTCCTTCAGTTTAACCCATCCCCACCACGTATGTCGTCAAACCTCAACCTTGACAAAACCGCGCATATATCACTTGTTAAAATGTCTATGTATACACATACTTTCTCATGGGAAAAATACATGATATCATAGTTTAAAATAAAATTCTCAGATAACAATGTGAGTCTTATGCCTATAAATATTATTAAACTGTTCACTTCCAAAACAACAAATGTAATTCTATAAAAACATAATAAGCAATTTAGAAAATTGTTTCATTTCAAATGAGAACAAAATTTATTTTAGTAATCAATAAAACTGATATTGTACTTTACTTTTATTATTAGAACAGTTTAATCTTCTATCAAAATTTATGATGGTTACAGTATCTCTTGCTAAATGCTTGCTTTGCCTTGAAGTTTCATATTAAGTAATTTAGAGTAACCTTTAAACAGTTCAAAATAGTCTGAGCAACCTAAAAATTATTTTTGTTAACTGCTTTATTGTCTCTTTTCAAAGTGGAAAAAAGCTAAGCTTTTCTTCTAATTGTGAAAGTTCTAAGTAAAATGCGGTTGTGATTGCACCATCCATTAAAGTCATTTTCTCATTTTTATATCTAGTAGATCATATTCAATTAAAGATTAAAAATGAAGGCATGTGTTATTTCTTCTTATAACCATTATTCTGTTGCAAAATTGTTAATATTGAACACAGATATAGTAGCTTCCATTGTTTCTTTTATCTCTTGTTACTTAATGGGTAAAAGTATTATAAAAATACTGAAAAAAAAAAAAAATTTAAAAACTTTGACTGTACTTACATTACAAAAGACTCAAAATAAATAGTATGTGGGGGAGGATTGTAACATGACCTTCTATTAGAGCTTTTGGAATTACTATTTTGTACATTAATTGGGAAGGAAAGCCTTCTCTCTCATGATTTACCAATTTCGATCTTTCCATGAAGAAAAGATTCCCTGGCATAATTTGATATCTTGTTTTGTAAATTTTACAGTTTTAATGTAAAAAGTGTATCTAGTTTATTGACTATATGAACTTAAACGGCCTGTTAAACAAAACCTTGTTTAGTAAGGGATGACTATATATAGAAAAATAACAATCACAGACCCACTTAGTCATGACATTTCAAACCACCAAGTCTCTTTGAGGCTTTATGATCCATTTTACGTAAAAATCACATAGAACAACTGATCTCAAAAAAAAAAACTTTAGGCATAAAATTGCATGTAACACTTGTATATTGTAACAAAATGTACATTGCACTAATGTTCACTTATACATTAGAGAAGACAGCTTGCAAAAAAAAAAAAAAAATGCAAGCTGAATTGAAAACTTCCCTGTTTTTTTTAATTAAAATTAACAACAATTAACATGCATAAACAAATTCTTAATAGAAAATAGCTCACACATTTAAAAAGAAAAGTTGGTTGCAGTGTAGCCTTTTTCAGAATAAAACACGTCATACAAATATCAAATAAACAGGTCAGGCATGGCATTTTTCACACATGCTACAATTCATTCATCTCATACTCTGAAGATATAACTTAACTGTGGTTCTGGAGGTTAAACAAACAAAAAAATAAATAAAAAAAAATAAACAGTGTGCTAGAGTATATCAACTGCTCCAAAGCAAAATGCTTTATGTAGGATAAATAGGACACTCTCAAATACAAAATATAATAATCAATAGTGATAAGCACCATTAGATAAAAGCATTCCACTGTTATGAATAAATTTATTAAATGATTTTAGAAGATTAATGATTAAGAAGAAAGATTGCCTGAAGTACAATTGGCAATCGTCTGAATCACTTTTTCTGATAGTAATGATGTTCACTATATATTACTCCTTATAGTGATTATAATGATAGTTTTACTTGTAGAGCCCAACATTTCATAAATTTTCTTGGGATTTGCATGCGGATATAAAACAAAAATGGAAATGGGAAACTGCTTTTCCTTCTAATACTTGGCATGGAATATTTATTATCTTGACAATCGGTTGTCCAGTTTAGCAATAACTTATACTTAATATCTGATAATCTACAATCATTTAAATTATTATTATTATCTAAAATACAACATACTGGCTCATCGACAAGTATGTAAACTTTAAAAGTGTTTATTAAAAAAATAAATACATTTCTCTCTATTTCAATTTGATAAATAATAATCGTAAATCGTATCTCTTACAACCTAATAATTCTAATAAGTAAACCTAATAATAAACCTGAATTTTAATATCGGAAAAACATAGGGATAAAATAGCATATAACACTCATATACTGTAACAAAAAGTTGTACTAATTTTCATGTTTTTTTTTTATAGAAGACTGCTTGAAAAAAAAATGAAGCCGAATTGAAAACTTCCTTTCTTTATTAAAATTAGTTAGAAACAACTAACATGCATAAACAAACTCTTAAGAGCAATTAGCTCTTTGCAGTGCAGCCTTTTTCAGAACAAAAAAACTCATAAAAACCCACCAAATAATCAGTGTTGCTAGAGTATATAAACTGCTCCAAAGCGTAATACTTTATATACAGTTTCAATTACAAGTTAATCAATACTAATAATAATTCTTATTTATATGATATTGTTTATAAATATTGTATTACACTTCTGTAACCCTGATAATATAATAATAATAATAATAATAATAATGTAACTTTAATTTGTATGTAATCTATCTATAATAAAAGATTATTATTAATGCATTTTGAAATTGAGTTTCTCTCCTTAGCAATAAATTGATTACATTCATTCCTTTTAACTCATTTTTTGTTCCTTCAGAAAAAAATTTATTGTTGGTGAATCTTGATGTTCATTTTTATTTTATTCGGTTGTACAATTCTGTTATGATTAAAAAAGGGAGGATAAAATAAGGAAGAGGCTCAACAGAATATTCAGTTTATTAATAAGTAATCCATCAAGCCCATACTTAAGAATTTGGGAGTTTATTGGAATTCTGAGTAGTTTCGCCATAACCATTTAAAGAAATAAGTAAAATATCAAAAGCAGAATAATGTTAATTTTTTTTTAGTTTCATGAAAGTTGTTGCAGTACAAAGATTTTGATCAAATTGTTGTAACTCCCCATATATATTGAAGTCCAAAAAATAAATATATAACTAATTAAAATGATAAACATTGTTAAATTTTTATGTTAATAATATTTAATAATAATATTTTGTTAATAATATTAAAATAGTCTTTGATGTGTGTGATCATGTCCTTTCGAATTTGCCAGAAATTTATGGAACCTACTAGAAGCAGGAAGGTTATATCTTTGTCTGTATTAGTATTTTTTTTATAGAAGAATGAATTTTTGTTTGGCATTTTGCATTGACAAAGTTTAGTTTTATAATTAACGTAATTATTTATGCTGTTTGGAATTAATTGTATTTATAAATAAAGTAGATATTAGTAATAGAAACAAATAGACCTTTCTATTGTTTTCTAGAAGTACAAAGGACAGTATATAAACAAGATGAGGGTACTGTTGACTGGCTCATTTGTATATCGTAGTTCCGATCGGTGACACTGCTGTTAAACTGGGTGAAAGTTTAAATTGTTTCGTTTAGATTTTGTTAAGCATAATAAGTGTTTATTTTTTGGTTAAATAAATTATTGTGAGGAAGTCAGATATCGTGTTGCTTATTTATGAATCATTTTCTCACTATAATTGGTGACCATGACAGGACTGGAAGAAATTGTGACAAAGTCAGATATCGTGATAGTCACGAATCATTCTCTCACTACAACGTAAAAAGAGTTAAATTGTATTATATGAAGCATGTTTTTAAAATAGGTACCGTTTTGAAATCAAGCCGCGATGCAGAGCTGTGATTGGTGTCTTGCATATGCGCATTGTGTACCTACATCTGTTGGCAAGCCACAGATGCCATTACAGCCAAAATCAATCATGTTTACATTTACTTTTGCGTATTTAAAATGCCTCTGCCAATTGAGAATCCTGCCGACTGTGAAATACATGCTGTTGTTCATTTTCTGTGTGCTAAAGGTGAAAAACCGGTTGAAATTCTGTGTCAGATTAATGAAGTCTATGAATAAAACATTATGAGTGATGGAATGGTTCAGAAATGGGTTAGAGCTTTCAAGGATGACAGAACAAATGTTCATGACGAGGAATGTAGTGGGCGACCTTCACTGATCACTGACGATTTGGTGCAAAAAGTCGATGAAAAAATTAAAGAAAACAGACGCTTCATGATTTCTTCATTATCATTGGAGTTCCCTCAAGTTTCAAGAAGTGTTCTTTATGAAATTGTTAATGAACGATTAAAGTACTGAAAATTGTCGGTATGACAATAGGCTAAAAGCAGCCATGTTGCAGTGGCTATTAAATCAGGCGGCAAACTTTTATGACCATGGAACACAAAAGTTTGTGGTTCGGTATGATAAGTGCCTTAATATTGAAGACAAGTATGTAGAAAAGTAGATTAAGATACTAGCTTTCATGTAAAAATAAAATAATTATGAAAAGTCTGTTTTTTTTTAAATTTCAAAACGGTACTTACTTTAAAAACACGCTTTGTAAAAGGAAGGAAAAATAATTGACTTAATAAAACTGATAATTTTAAATATAGGCGGTAGCAGATTGAGTTGTTAAGAAATTAGATCAGAATAGAAGGGGTATAGTGATTTATATCAAACTAGTCTTCAGATTGTAAAACATATCTGTTATCAAGTAACGGATATCTTTTTGAGATGTAAAATATATGAACTTTCATACAGTGAAATAGAGATGATATTCTTATGCATTGTTTGATGGCAGATTAATTTGTTGCTTTGAAAACAAAACTATTTTTCAAAAATTTTAATGTTATTTTTTAACTTGGCCATTTTGCAATTCAAAACATTTAGATCAATTACTTTCCAACTTTTTAATAACTTCAATATTATGTGATTTGTCTGACACTGCAAACTAAGCAGTTGTCTCAGCTTTGACCTCATCATTTGAAGGGAATCTTTCTCCAGCCTCCAACAAACTATTTCTTTAGGTTTGGGAAGAGAAAGTATTAACTGAGAGCCAAATCTGGTGAATAGAGCACCAGATAATAATTATCAGTTAGTGATTATCTGGTAGATAATCTGGTGATTATCTTAATGATAATTCTGATTATCAGATCATTCAAATTATGACCTTTTGACCTATCCATAATTAACAGCGCATGTGGAAGCATTGAAGCACATATCATGGAGTTTTGTACCAACTTGAGATTTGTCTGTGGGCACATTGTCATGGTGAAAGGTAATTTTTTTGACTAGATGTAAATTTTTAGTCTGAATCAGTAAAATAGTGAAGTTATGCTTCCTAATGGTGTTCTGCCTTCTTTCTGGTAGTATATGAGCCATGAATAATCCCAAACAATCCATAGCCATGACTTTCATGCATATGGAACCATTTTTCCTGTAATTGATCAACTTTCCCATAAAATGTTTGAACAGGCATAAAATGGTGAAGCTATGTTTCATCTCCTGTTATACAACATCAAGGAAGCTCAGCAGAATCTCTGTTAAGTAATTCTAAATCCTTGAGAAGTGCTCAGTCTAATGAGTTTTTGGTCAATTGTTAATAAAGCAGCACTTATCGAGTGGGATGCTTTTTATAGTCAAAAAATTGTATAAAACGAAGTGGACACAGTTTTTTAAGATGTTTGCTATGACAGCAAGTTCATGTATCTTCAGTCAGTGATAATTTAATACAGCATTTTAGGTTTTTGTGACGATTTCATTGGTTATAGCAGATTTTAGGCATCCTGACTGAGGGGAGTTAAACTGTATTTAAAATCTGCATTCCACTTCTGAACTGTCCACAAACAAAGGAAGAATCCTTTAAAACAGATGTAACTCCTCCAGTATGTCTGTTGGTGTGAACCATTTTTAAAACACGTTACTTCATAACAACTCAAACTTCAATTTTATCCACTTTTAGAAAATGTCAAAACTTTGTTTGCTTTACTCAGTCGCCACAAAAAGCATACGCATCAAACTTCTCAGCTTGTCAACTAAATAATACATAATATTTATTTTTTCATACTTGCCATATCTCTCTTTGTCAGGTCTAAAACTTTCTGAATGACCTGGTGTTTCTTTTTTTATGGCTATTATATTGTGTAAAATGCTTCATAAATTTCTATATATCAGCAAGTGTTGCATACTTTAAAAATAATTTAGTTGGCTGTAATGCCAATGCCTGTAATGAACAGAGTGAACATTGTGCTGATATTGACTGTATTTCTTTGGGATTTGTTTACTAACTTTTTAACAATAAATTTGGCTCACTAAAAATGGTTTCAATTTGCTATTATGTACAGTCTGTTTCATTTATAGTTTTAAATAATCCATGTTTATAAGATTTTAGGGGATTCAACCAAACATAGTGCCATATGTGACACTTAATACTGTTTTATCTGCTTATCAAGATGTGTTTGAGTTCATTATTTAGAAATTACAATCTTAATGATAATTCTGATTATCATATCTTTCAAATTATGATCTTTTGACCTATCCGTAATTAAGCAGCTTAAATGTAAACATGATTAATTTGAAATTGGTTTTTTGTAATGATTCAGTGAACCTAATTGTATAATGAAATGTTTTTAAAAAACATACTTCAAAACATTTTTTTTTGTCTACAAGACTATCCTCAGATACTCATGGTGGTTTTGCAGTTTTCACAGGTATTAGCTGATGTTACTGCTGGTGGTTTTTTATCTTAACTAGACAGACATGTATTAATAATGTAATATAATATCAATTAAGTCTATATTTTGTTGTGTGATTTTGGCTGTTTATGTATTTTGTAATGTTTTATACTTTATATTTAAGAGTGGCTGTTAAAATATTAACCATTGTAACACTTTCTTGCATTGTAAACTTCTCTTCTTACAGAAAATTTGTTAGTTTGTTACACAAAATTGATAGTTTTTCATTATTATTATTATGTTTTTTTGTTATTTAAGAGGACAACTGTGTTTTATTCATTGTCAGAGTTAGTTGGGTAACTTTTTCTCAGGAATTACTGTGTATATCTTTATTTAATTTTTAAAATTGTTTTAAATTTATTACCACCTTAGAAAAAAATTATTTGTTTGAAATTATCTTTAAAATATTTTTTCTGAAAACCTAGAAATTTATTATTTAAATAAATTTTTGACAGACATAAAAATTTAATTGAAATAACCTGCGAAGAAATGTACATTAATAGAAAAAAATTAATCTGAAGAAAATGTAAGTTTTGGATAGCTGTCATGTTGTGTCATTTATTCTGATTCATAAGAAGAGCTATCAGACTACCTTTCTTTGTTTATTTCCTTTAATTAATTTTTGACGTGACAATGTTACGTATAATAAATCGGTGAGAGCTGGGAGGCATTCACCGAAATTGTGTCTGTTACCCGAAGCCATAACACGGGCTTCGTGTCTGTGTTATGGCTTCCCAGAATTTTGGTGACGTGTTTTTTAACAGGAGGAACTGAAAACCGGGCGAAATCTTTCGCTAGCCGTAACTCGCTAACAAAACGTTTTCAGGCATATATTTATTGGAAATTTCTTCTTATTTTTAGATATAGAATCGGTTTCCGAGAGATTGCCATGCAGTTTTGATACACCTGTACACACATACACACACACACACACACACACACACACACAGACGCACGCACGCACGCACACATATTTTCAGTAAAACTGTTAGAATTATTTTCATGGAAATGCAGAAAAATATATGGGAAGTATAAAAATCATATTTTTTGACTTCTAGGCTGCAGAATCTAATCTTGCCCTAATTACTAATTATTATTGTCTGCTAACCTAATCTACCACCCATTTTTCTACCGAAGCTTACAATTTACTTCAGCCCTCACATGCGACTCCCTTCGGAAAGGGAGAAGCATTGTTTCCACCAAATATTAGGGCCCCCAAAAGCGTATTCCTGCCAGCACCGAAAGGACGGACTGAAGGGGAATCACGCCGGGAGCAGCAGGCTTTGCAGGCCCGGCCTCCCGAATTCAGCCCCAATATTTCTACAAACATGCAAAGGAACGAAATCGTCCATAACGAAATAACGAAACGTACGTCAAAATAACGAATCCTTCCATAAAACAAAACGGTAATCTAAAACCGCCAATTAAAAACAATGACTCGCCCGATACTAGAAAGACAGCAGCAAGGGGCATCTGCAGATTGTAGGGAGGAAACGTAAACTTCCGCCACCCTTGCGTTCCGTTCCATAAAATAAAGTTTTTTTTGAAGATGTGGAGTTTGTTAAATGTTTTGAATTATGTAAATATATTTTATCAAATGGCCCGTTACTACAATACCCAGATTTTAATAAAAAATTTTGTCTTATGACTGATGCTAGTAATGTAGCAGTAGGTGTAATATTTAGCCAAAACAAAATGACTGTGCAGATTTATCAACAGCATATGCAAGTAGGACCCTGAATGAAACTGAAAAATATTATTTGACAATTGAAAAAGAGTTACTTGCAATAGTTTGGGTAAAAAAATATTTTCGCCCGTATCTTTATGGTAGGAAATTTAACATTTTTACTGATCACAAACTTACAATGGTTATTTTCAGTTAAGGAGCCTAGTTCAAAATTGGTCAGATGGCGCTTAAATTAGAAGAATTTGATTATGATGTAGCTTATAAAAAAAGGGAAAGAAAAATCAAAGCGCCAATACTTTATCACACATTCAGTTAAATATTATGAAAAAATAAATAAAAATTTAGGAGATAACCCCAGTAATAATACAAACGAAATTGATCAATTAATAAACGCAAACATCCAGTTTATATTTTCCAGAATTAGATGATAAATCAGTGGTAGTAAATGTAGAAGAAAAGACCAAATGGTACACAAATTTTGAAGGTAATATTGTTACCAATATATTGATATCAGAGGATCCAGTTAGTTATGGTAAAAATAAAGTAATATTAAAATTAGTTAAAAATAATCTAAGAAAAGTTAAAATATAAAAATTATTTTAAAACATTAACAATACAAATATCTGAAAATTCAGAAATAAATATCTGAAAATAATTTTGTTGATAATATATTTAATTTTGTTAAACAATATTTAATACCAAGTCTAAAATATAGTTTGTACTTTGAAAATGATGTTTATGAAAGATCTACAATTGTTGTAGGTGAATATTTTAAGAGTAGTCAACTGCAATTACTCGACCACACTCCGCGTTCCTTATGTGGTGTATGCAGATTTTGAGTCATTTGTACACCCGATGGACACTTGTATTGGGATACAAGTTATATTGATAAGGTAGCCCAACCTTCCGTAACCTTCCGTCCGGTTACGCTTATGTAATCGTTGACGAGGAAGGGTAAATTTGTGAATAACCTATAGTTTACCGTGCGAGAACCGATGATGAGAAAATCGTTGAGAAAATGCTGGACGAATTGCTCGCACACGCCAATAGATTGCACAAAATTATGGTCACTGAAAAACCGATGGTGAAGACTGCCAAAGACACTGAAACAATTGAAAGGGCTACCGAGTGTTTTCTATGTCATTGTGAATTGAACAACGATCGAGTACGTCATCACTCGCATACAACAGGACGGTTTCTCGGCGCATGCCATAACGAGTGCAATTTAAATTGTAAGCGGGTTGAGCATATTCCAGTATTTTTTCATACCTCCGCGGTTACTATAGCTATCATATAGTTCAAGCATTGGGTAAATATAGGGACAATCAGAGACACATCAGAGAGATTAGTCACTGTCCATCGGTCCTATGCGGTTCTTGGATTCTTTAGTTTCTTTCCTCCTCCCTAGAAAAACTTGTAGAAAATCTGGTAAAAGATTGTCACGAAAAACACTATTTAAAGCACTCACCAGTTGCAACTCACTACCCGAGAAAAGGGATTGTTTAATCCGTAAAGGCGTTTACCCTTACGAATATATTACCGATGCAAACAAGTTTTTAGTAACCCAACTTCCACCGCAGATGGCATTCTATAGCACGCTAAGAAGAGAAAACAACGAACGAAGATTACACTCACGCCCAAACGTGTGTGGAAAACGTTTGACTGCAAGATGTTAGGCGATTACCACAATCTTTACCTTCTTAGCGACGTATTATTGTTGGCTGACGCCTTTGAAAATTTTCGAAGCAGGTCCATGCAATACTACGGTTTGGACCCTTGTCACTTTTACTCTACCCCCATTTCACTTGGAATGCCATGTTAAAATTTACCGGTCAAAAATTGGAACTGTTGACCGACATAGATATGCATCTGTTGAAAATGGCACACGAAGCGGTGTGGCGATGATTTCAAACAGGTAGCCAAAGCGAACAACCCAATGATTCCAGACAAATATGACCCATCAGAACCCACGTCCTGGATTCAATTCTATGATTTCAATAACTTATACGGGACAGCTATGGTTGAGCCCTTACCGCATACCAATTTTAGATGGTTGAGTGCTGAAGAGATTAATAGTCTCGATATTAACACTATAGATGATTGTGGTGAAAAGGACTATATCTTTGAAGTGGATCTTGAGTATCAGAAAGAATTACACGATCGTCACAAAGACTATCCCCTTGCACCCAAACGCTTAATACCAATTGACGACATATTATCTCCTTATTTGAAAAATTTAAAAAGATGTCCCGTAAAAAAATTAATGACAACACTGTACGTCGTAGAACTATACGTATTACATTATAGAAACCTTAAGATGTACACTCGACTTGGTTTGAGAGTGAAAACCATTCACAGAGTTCTGGAATTCTCCCAATCGCCTTGGTTGAAATTGTACATCGATTTCAATACTGAAAAGCGTGCACAAGCACGAAACAGTTTTGAAAATGACTTTTTTAAGTTGATGAATAACGCCGTGTACGGTAGGTCCTTAGAAAACGTTCGAAACCGAATAGATTTCCAATTGGTTACCGATAAACGTAAATTAAATAAGGTGATAGCAAAACCGAGAGTTAAAGCTTGGTAAGTTTGAAAAAAAAAACGGAGATATTCCTTAATTGTCCGATCTACATCGGATTCACCGTATTTGACATAAGTAAAATGATTATGTACGAATTCCATTATGATTACATGGTGGAAAAGTACAGTCAGAACATAAAGCTTTTAATGACCGATACGGATAGTCTGATGTATCACATCGTGAAATGCCGTGATAACGTTTACGATGATATCCTTCACGATATCGATCGATTCGATACTTCGGGTTACACCCGCGACCACAGGATATGATGATGAACTGCATACTATCCGATGAACTGCAGCGGTGCAAGCAGTACAAACAATAATGGCTGCTACAATGGGTTTTTGTGAAACCCGACAGAAGACGAGATAGACCATTTTTACCAGGTGTATGCAGTGGGAACGATCGCGATTTTCAGTAACGCACCAAATAAACGCGATCGTGATCCTCCTCATAGCCGTATAAATTGATGCTTATTGTGGGGTTTAACCCTTCAAAGCGATCAATGTCTTACTTTTACGGGATATGATATTCCAGTCCTATTAATTTTATGTTCATGTCTAGCATACCAACTCTGACGACAGTTACGACCTAGTTGGTCATAGAGGTATTCTAGCACGGACCAAAGTAAACATTTTTGATCATGCGATTTTTTACATTAATTATTGCCTCTCTTTTAACAAGTTTTGATGGTGTTTTAATAAACGAACTAGAAAGTACCGTGTAATGGACGGTAAAGAACGACATTTAAATGTAAATAAATGATCTTCTAATTACCCATCCGCTACCGTTATTAATGAATTTACTGAAGCTCTACGATCTTCTCCAAAGATTCGTTCCACTGATCATCGATGAGCTCGGTGTTCTCCAAATTGATAACGGTTTTGGTCTTTCCGTCAAATATAAATTTGTGAATGTCTTTTCTACTCATTTTTCGAAAAATATCTACTTCATTAATTGGACGTTGGTGGCAATATACCTAAAGAAAAAACGAATATTTTAGAACATTTTCAGTTACATACCTACTTTATAGCTGAAAAAGAAATTGTTAATATCATATATCAAGGTACAGAAGCAATAGTTACATAAAAAATATTTATAATTACCACTTTATGTTGCCATCAAAACGTCTTCCTTCTTCCTTCAAACGATTCAGTATTTTGTTCTGGTACCAAAGAAGGGTGGAATGAAGATCTATCTCATAGTCAGACAATTCCCATCGAAGACGGATGACATTATTATTAATTGCACTGATAACTATCGGTGATGCCATTCTGTAGATGATGGTATCTAAAAAAAATTATGTTATGAAATATATATCATTTAAAACTAACTTATTTAAAAAAATGTTAATTGTTTTTTTTGTTTGACTGTTTTAGGTGATGGAATGAAATAAAAAATTAATGTGTCCAATTTTTTTAAATTACCAAAATTTTTTAAAATAGTTATTTTATTATATTTGAAATTGTCAATATATTTTGCTAATTACATTATATATTTTTATTTCTTTGTATGTTTATTTTTCATACCATCAAAACTTATCTCAATCTGATTCGTTGAAACACTTGTTATAATAACGTTGAAATCACACACAAGTTACTGTGAAACAACAATAACCACTGTGTTCACAAGTTGATAACTAAATGACACAATGTTGCATTTGATTTATATATGGTAGACACATTGTCATCGCATCAGGCCTTAGAATCGGCGCGCTGTGATTGGTTGAAATCCGGCTGTGGCACTCTTTCATGTCGACTTAAGCCGCGCGCAGTCGGTTGCTTCAGTCAAGCTCGGAAACTCAAACGGTGAACATCGCTGCGTTGCTGCGCCCATTTAAAATTGCACCGCTGTTGCCTTGGGTGATGCCCGGCTATCGGTGCACTGTGATTGGTTGAAATCTGGGTGTGGCCGACTTAAGCCGCGCGCGCAGTCGTCAACTGTCAGTCGAGCTCCGAAACTCATACGGTGAACATTGCTTGCTACGCGCACGCGAACCTACTCCTCCTGGTGCTCGATCCACGACGAGAACCTCGACGACGCCTTCCGGTGCAGAGGCCACGACGACCAGGATTATCCTTGAGGTACGTCGGCGGGGTCGGCCGACAACCCACGACGAGGTCACAGCAGCGCGTCTTACGGTGCGGAGGCCACGATGACCAGGATTATCCTCGAGGTACAGATACATTGGGAGGGGGAAGGGTTACCGTCATAGGCGTAACGACGTCAATAAACTAACGTCATCCAATATATCAGCCGGCAAACATCATCACGTGACCGGCACCATCTTGTGACGTAACGAGATGGCCGTCCGCCGCCATATTGTGACGTCAAAAGATGGCGTCGATCGGCCATCTTCAAGATCGGCCAGCCATCTTACAAGATTGCCGCGGTCGACCATTTTGTGACGTCACAAGATGGCGTCGGTCACTTAACCAAGATGGCTTCCGGCTGCCATATTGGATGACGTCATTTTTGACGCCGTACGCCTTTTTCCGTTCTACTCATATGGTTTATGAAGTCGCATGTAGTAACACGGGTAGTGAAAGGTGGTTGACTACATGCGTCCTTAGCTGCGGAATCTGCACGTTCGTTTCCAGAAATCCCTACATGGCTTGGGATCCAGCAGAAACTCACTTCTGTGTTGCGAAGGTTCAACTCAGCGACTGCGTTATGTAGTTCTATGACGATGGGATGTTTTGAATAGAAGTTTTGTAGGGCTTGGAGAGCACTGTATGAGTCGCTACAAATAAGAA
>JAAAKQ030000450.1:0-19019 GCA_010016005.3 Zanna intricata | reverse complement strand
AAAAAAAAAAAAAAAAAAAAAATTTAAGTTACTTACATTACAATAAACATTTATATCATACATCCTGTTATTGGACGAGCTGCCCAAAAAAGTATATATGGTTCTTTTAGCAACATTTTTTTTTCTGATCAGATTAAACAATATTATTACTTCAGAAGAATCAAACGATTCCTTTTTCCACTCTATTGGAAATAGAAAATACTATCGGTTATTGTACTATTGCAGCAAATTGTGACCATTACTTAAAACATTATTTAAAACATCATTATTTTACTAAAGATGTTCAGTGAGAACAGCAAAAAAGCTGTTCACAAACAATAAGATATCACTGTAACTAAAAAACTCATTTTGTATATTTCAATCTGAATTTTGCCCAATTTATTTGTTGGGTTTACTTAATTTTTTTTTCATTTTCAGATTCTGTTTTATTAACACTGGATATTTACAGACAGTTTGATGAATATTTAGAGTCACGTATGAACAAAATATCTAAAGAAGTAGCAGAATATAATTCAAGACAAACAGCTGCTTCTGTTATAAATGAAGGTACTTCGAGGTTTGTTTATTTTAACAGAATGAATTTAGCGACAAAAAGTACAGTACATTTGGATAATAGAAAGTCAGGAAATATTACAGTCACCAAAGATGTATTAAGGATATTAGCCGACATAAATACTGAACATTGGAAGTTAGTATAAATATTTTTTAATTTATATTTTAAATATTTAGTTTATATGTCTGTTATATGTATGTGGATTTTTGCCAGTCACTATACTTTTCCTTTCTAGCTGTGCTGTTGCAGCAACAATGACCTATAGCTGGGAAAGTACATATTTATGTATATCACACTAATTTGGTTATTTACAAGTTGTTTTGTATTTTTAGAAAATGTAAATTAAGTCCATTGTGTAGCATAGAAAAAGAATTAAAAATGTTGATAGGCTCATCAGCATAGGTTCTCTTCTCTCAACCACCATTATGCTTATGCACATCAGACTGTTGGAGTGGTGAAATCACTCAAGTTTAATTTTTTCATCCTAGTGCATAATGATCACTTGCTAATTTAACCAACTGTTATAGGTAATATTTTCAGTACTATGATATCTTGATTTAGGTGGAGTTGTAAAAATTTATTAGTTTTTACTATACATAATTATATTTACGCTATTATTTTTATTTTTTACCAGTTTTTCATTTAACATTAAATAATATTGTTCTTTGTGAACAATAGTGATATTAGTACAGATGACATTACTTGCACTCTTTTACCTTCAAAAAGGTAATATTTTCAGTACTATGATATCTTGATTTAGGTGGAGTTGTAAAAATTTATTAGTTTTTACTATACATAATTATATTTACGCTATTATTTTTATTTTTTACCAGTTTTTCATTTAACATTAAATAATATTGTTCTTTGTGAACAATAGTGATATTAGTACAGATGACATTACTTGCACTCTTTTACCTTCAAAAAGATGAAGAGTTGAGATTCAGCAAAAGAGATCTTGAGAAACAAATTTAAGAGAATCGTTTCTAATGTTTACAATTTTTTTCTAAGTCTAGCAAACAATCGGATAAAGTAAATAAATTAAATCTCAAAAATTTCTAGAGGTTATCATGCATACTTTATAGGTGTAAAATCATGATATTTTAAAAGAGACATGGATAAATCAAAGAGAAATCACAGAAATTTGATATTCAAAGAAAACATTTTTGAAACATTCAATAACTGATTTTGAAGAGCTTGATCTCAAGTTGTGATGTGGGTAAATTTTGATGATAGTCAAATTTTTGTATTATTTATGCAAGGCATTTTAAAAAAGATTGGATTTAAGTATAAAAAGTGCAACAACAAGCAGAAGTTCTTTAAGAAAATAAATTATATTTCTGCCTGAGCCATTTTCCTCTTTAAAATTGTACAAATAAGAGTAATAATTTCAATAGACCAATATTTTATACAGGTGAAACAGTGGTCAACCAGAGCCTTAATAAATCAATGTTATGACAAGATAATGAAGAAAACTAGTTAATTTTTGACAAGAAAAGTTTGGTCAGTTAGTAAAACAAGTGTATTGATTGTTGTATATCGTGGAGCATCACCAAAAACCAGATTTATAAAAGAAGTTAAATTAATTTTTCAGTTACAGAAATCTATCTTAAATTCATATAATCATTCTAATATGAATTCTGAACTTTTTAAAGAATGGTTCATCAACTTTTTTATATTTGCTGGAAAACAGACACCTAAGAACAGCTGAAAATGAGTAATTTACCATTTTCCTTGGAAGAAACAAGAGCTGAATTGTTAAAGAAAAGAATAAACTTTTCCCAAAAATTTTTGGTATTGAAAATTTAGCTAATGAAATGCAATAATACAACTTCCTACACATCATGCCCATTACAATAGATTTGAGTCGCTATGGGCACAGCTTAAAGGAGAAATAGCCAGATGCAATAAAACTTGAAAATTTCAGACATTTAAGAACTTTTCAATAAAGTAATTGATAAAGTGACTAGTAAATAAGGAAATGTGCAACCAACATGTCGAAAATCTGCAAGCAGATTAACAGAAACGGGGTGTTGTCAAGATTTTCCCATGGAGTCAGTAATCATCAGGGTGACAGAAAGCAGTTCAAAGGATAAGTAAGTAATTAAGACTATAACTTCAAATAAAAACACTGTAAATTATTTTAAATATAATTTGTTAAAAGTAAAAAGAATTTAGGTTAATAAGATAACAAGTAAATACTATAATTATGCTATTAAAATAAAAATGTGAATAAAAATAAAGGATTGTTAAAAAATAAATAAACAGTAAAATTAAATAATAACCGGCAGAGTATGTGGGGTTTGTGTGAGTGTATGAGCATCCATGCGCATATGGTGAAAGAATGTGCTTCTGGATAAAGTTACAGTGTTGCAACACTAATGACTAAACTGACCTTGATGCTCAGTTTTGCTGCTGTACCTACTATAATGTAATTTTTCTGCTTATTATCAATGTCAATAATATCATTTTTGACTCATTTTCACATACTATGTGATACGCTGTACATAATACAAGCCACTCTTCATAAAAAAACAAATTTTATGCAAAAATACATATGAAAAATAGCGAAAATGAACTGTAAAAAAGTAAACTTTCAGCGTACCAAGAAAGGTAAACACACCAGCCTCCGTGGGCGAGTGGTAGCGTCTCGGCCTTTCATCCGGAGGTCCCGGGTTCGAATCTTAGTCAGGCATGGCATTTTTCACACATGCTACAATTCATTCATTTCATCCCTCTGAAGATATACTTAATTGTTGTTCCGGAGGTTAAAAAAAAAGTAAACATGACATCAAATTGTCATTTTTAAAGCTTTTAAAAGTGTAATATAATAAAGTGTTATTATAAACTAAATTTTACATTGTAGTCTTTTTCATTATTAAGATTAATAATTAAAAGAGAAAAATACAATATAAAGAAGATTTAGTGGATGTCATCAGAATTGTATTTTGAATAAAAATAAAGAAAATGGATAAAAAAAAATTTTCCCTTGATGTGAGCGAATGATTCATATATAACACGATATCGACTTCCCCACAATTTATCACGTCCTGATAGTATTATAGTGAGAACATGATTCGTAAATAACCAACACGATATCAAGCCTTCTCACAATAATTTATTTAACACAACAAAACAAACAAACACTTACAACGCTTAACAAAATCTATATGAAACAATTTTAAACTTCGCGCAACGTAACCTATCTGAACACATCACATAACTGAACCAATCCATGGATCGCTCAATCCGCTGTATATACTTTTAGCTGTACATCTAGAAAACACTAGAAAAGTCTATTTGCTTCTATTACAAATTTCTTCATTATTTATAAATACAATTAATTCTAAACAATATAAATAGTTACATTAATTACAAAACTAAAATTTATCAACACCAATTGCCAAAATAAAAATTCATTCTTTAGTAAAAATAATAATTCAAACAAATATACGACTCTACTGTTCTAGTACAATCCATTACTTTCTATAAGCTTCTAGCAAGTTCAAAATCTGATTACACACAGAAAGACTGAATTATTTAATTACTATTAACATACAAATAAAATGATATTAACAAAATATTATTATTAAATATAGAAATGAAATATTATTAACAAAATACCATTATTAAATATTATTAACTTAAGAATTTAACAATGTTTATCATTTTAATTAGTTATAAATTTATTTTGTGGACTTCAATATATATGGGGAGTTATAATTACTTTGATAAAAACCTTGTACTTCAACAATACTCCCCCACATAACCCCCAATATATATTGAAGTTCTTTGGCACCATAACTTAACACTCTTAATGTACATACAAAGGTTATATTGCTATAGCAAACATACAGACAATGTGTGTTCTACACACATCTTACCAAACATCTTTTGCAACTAAAACTATTCCTATACAATTAAATAACAATTACAAACAGTTAAAAATTAAACAAACAATTACAAGCAGCAAACAAACGCTTGCACAGACAATTACACTTTACAATAATGATTAAACAATTCTCACTTCAACAAAATACTTAATAAAAGAAAAACATAACTTAACACATGATGATATTACTTAAAAACTAATATTAACCTCAATTCAGTGTCCACGATGTTGGCCAAAGGTGATACTCATGTCTTGGTGAAGCTGGGCGATCTGTCACCACAATGTAAGCCCTCGTACCATTGTTTAGCCACAAAGGTCGAGATGATGGCTTTAACTCTGCAGCACGAATCTTCATCGATGGAGTCGTACCTAACTCGTGAACACCTTGTCTAAATCTCTTCCTGTTGTTGAGAGGCCCCAACCACTTGGGTACCAGTCCAGCATGGAAGCCTTCAGACTTGTTGCTGAGATCATGGTTTCATCTCATGACTAGCTGACCAGGTTGATATTCATCTTTCCCTTCATCATTCATGTATTCAGCTTGTCTAGGGGAACACTCTGCTGCTTCAGCCTGCATAAGTTGGCCACGTTGCTGCTGTTCTTCATGATGCCTTTGCTGAATTGTCTTGCTGTCATTATCATCATCATTATTATTACTACCATTACCTTTTTCATCTTCATTTGTTTTACTCGTATTTACTACTTCTTTAAACGATTCGTTAGATTCACGGTCAACATTACCATCTTACTTTTCACTAACATTATCAGCGATAACAATTTGTTCAGATTCATCTTCAACATCCAGTTCAGTTATTTCATTTGAATTTTTAGCACTTTCATTATCTTCTGTTAATTCCCCATTGACATCATTTAAAATAACTTTATATGATTTTAAATCTTCAGCAGACCTAATACCTTCTGTATTCCCGATGACTGCTTCATCACTATTCTGCCTAGGTATCACTTTACTGCTCCTCAAAATCATCACATCACTTATTTCACTAGATTCACTACCACACTGTGAATGAGACGACACATACAGGTGGTTGCGATTCAATATCATCTAAGGAATTTATTACTTTTCTTTTATCATTTGGAGTAACATTTTTATCTTCTTGACTACTGCTTGTTTCAGAAAAACCTGATGATGCCAATGTAATTTTACTCCTACTATCATGCTTCACCAGAGTCGACTGATTTAAAACTTTGTGTGTTATAGAATTATTCAGTTGTTTGAAGACTTCTGCTCTTTTCCCTAATTTATTCTTTAAATTGTTACTAAATTGTTCATAATGAGCTGTAATGTGAGTCGTAATTTCATTTCTATTTTGTTCATATTGAGCTTTAATTTCATTTTGATTTTTAACAACATCGTTTAAAATAGTTAATGATTGCAAGCTTACCGGTGGGGTCTCCATGGATCGTGAAAGTACCGAAGTTTCTCCAGTGTCAAATACTGCCTCATCCAGGTTTCTGTTTTCTACCAAAACTGATTCCTTGAGACAGAGAAACAAATCTGCCTTCGCTCCTGTAGTCGGTAACTGACGCTGCAGAAGTACTTGTTTCAATTCAGATTTAGTTAAGTCGTTAATTCTCTTAATTTTGACATATTTTATTTCTTCAAAGTCCTGTCCTTAAGTCCTTAAATCTTATCCTGTCACGGTCGCTAATTTCATGTGAGCGAATGATTCGTATATAACACGATATCAACTTCCTCACAATTTTTAACAATACTATCATGGTCGCCAATTATAGTGAGAACATGATTCATAAATAACCAACACGATATCAAGCCTTCTCACAATAATTTATTAAACACAACAAAACAAACACTTACAACGCTTAACAAAATCTATATGAAACAATTTTAAACTTCGCACAGACAGACAGCAGCGTAACCTTTAGGAATAGGAACCATGTCACAAATGAACCAATCCACAGGTTGCTCGACCCTTATATATACTCTTAGCTGACGTCTAGAAAACACTAGAAAAGTCTATTTGTTTCTATTACAAATATCTTCATTATTTATAAATACAATTAATTCTGACCAATATAAATAGTTACATTAATTACCAAACTAAACTTTATCAGTGTATATTGCCAAATAAAAATTCATTCTTCAGTAAAAATAATAATTCAAACAAAGATACGACTTCACTGTTTCTAGTACAATCCATAAACATCTAGCAAGTTCGAAATTCGATTGGATACACAAAGACTGAATTATTTAAATACTATTAACATACAAATGAAATATTATTAACAAAATACCATTATTAAATATTATTAACATAAAAATTTAACAATGCTTATCATTTTAATTAGTTATAATTTATTTTGTAGACTTCAATATATATGGGGAGTTATAATAATTTTTTTAAAAACCTTGTACTACAAGACCCTTCATCTATAATTTTAAAGCTACTGAAGAGAATTAGTAAGAGTAAAACTAATAATATGAATACAAATAATTATTGTTCAAAATTTCCCGTTTTATCTGATATTATGAACTTTTAGTTCATAAACTATCAGTTTTAAAACAGAAATACATATTTTTTTACTGGAAAATTGCCAGAATTTGTTGTTATTATTATTGTTACTGTAATAACAAAGTTCTGATTTTGATTTATTTTTGTAGAATGGTAGAAGCTGGTAACCCAACCTGTGAGACAATCATTAAAACTGTTAATGATTATTGGATTGTTGGAAGGCTATCAAATGCTCGTGAATTTTATGTCATTACTCAACACAAAAACGCAAACATCGTAGAAATTAATGGTAATATATTTATTTTAGTTTTCCTTTTAATTTATTGAAAAACAATGTTAATAAAACAAAATGAAATTGTTAGTCTCAATGTGTTAGAAAGTTCCTAAACTAGGTCTAAAAATATATATAAGTTTAATTATTTAAAAATGGGTTCATTCCCTTTGAAATTAGTCTACTTGGGAATGAGTACAATGATCCCAACACCTCTTCCATGTCAACAAATTCCAATTAAGTCCTTTACTTGCAACCTACTTGCAACTTTGCAGGTCTCCAACCACTGCCTGAGATTTTTTGCTTAGATACCTTCTATACATCAAGGTGATGGCATTTCAGATTCTAAATTACAAGGTACAAAACGAAGTCACTTGGTGGAAGATTATGAAGAATGTGAAATGACTGCCTTGTTAAAAACAATGCATTGTTTTCTATTAAAATGAATGATGTCATCTTGAAGAAGATATGAGCAGAGGTTAAATATCATTGTGCAACAGCCAAGCCAATTGTTTTTTTTTTTTGGCAATTCTGATATTTTTATCAGATATCCTCTTCAAGTGCCTCAAAATATTGCACTTAAAATCAACATTTATTTAAGTTCAAGACAAACTTAGTTATATTTATATGGTTTTTGCCATACTTCAGCAATCCAGAAATGTATTTGTGTATTTCGTGTTCTTTTTAAATCCTTTTAAAATGCTTCTGCCTTTCTGTTGAATGTACAAGATACCACTAAGATTACATTTTACAAAAATTGAAAAATGCATATTTATTAATGAAACTTATATGACATATTACATAAATATACCACTATTTTCCTTTGTATTTGCCATTCAGTTTCAAACACTTGGTCATCTAGGGTGTCCTATCTCACATTTCCTACCTTTGTATTCCTATCTCACATTCCCCTGCTACCATCTCCTTTGACCATTCATACAACATTCTTCACCTATTTGTCGGTTGAAAAATATTTTCCCTTCATATGGTTTTTCAAAAGGGTGAAAAGAAAAAAGTGACTTGGCCCCAGATCAGGACTATGAGCAGAATGGTTCACAATATCCCAATCAAAACTTTTGAAGAGCTTGACCATATTTGTGTAGTATGGATCCAAATGTTATTATGCAACAGACACTTCCCTTTGTCAGCTGCCCTCTTTTTATTTTTGAATGGCCAAAATTCAATGAAATGGAATTTAGAATCCAATACAAATGGACAAAAGCAATAAAGCTTTTGTAGGATCTTGCAGTACCTGTCTGCATTTTTGGATTGGCCTGTAGTGAAAAAAGTCAATAAGCAAAACTCTTTTTCAATCCCAGAAAAATTTCACCATGATTTTTTTTTAGTGGACTATTGCATTTTGAATTTTTTTGCCAGCTGGGAATCAGTATGCACTGCTGCATAGAGATTGTCTTTGGATTTTGGTATGTAGTGAGTCACCCAGCTTTCACCCTAATCACAATAGAGTTGAAGAATTCTTTACTCTCTAGCTCATAACAGTCAAGAAACTCTAGAATACTAATTTGTTTTGTGTTCTGTTAACATTTTTGGTTCCCACTCTGCATACAGTTGTCAAAAATTCAGCCGGTTGGTTATCATCTCATACAGCATGGTTCAACCAACTTCTGAACACATTTCATGAACTTCACCCATAGTCAGATGGCAATCTTTGACCAACTTCATCGGTAAACTCATCTGTCACAGTTGACAGTCTTCTACTCCTCTGTTCATCTTGAATATTTGTTCTGTCAACTTTAAACTCCCTACACCTCTTGTTACTGTATCACGTGACATCACATTGCCATAAACAGAGATAATTTCGCAGTGGATGTTCACGGGCTTTTCATTTTTAGTGATAAAGAGATCCAGATGAGGGCTCACAATTCACACTTGACAGGATTAGAAATTGCCAGATAGAATGTTAAGACATAGTTCTAAGTAACCCCTCAAGCTACTAACCCCCATCTAGTCGTGTTATCTTCAGCTGGACCCCCCTTTCACATTTTCCTCAATGAAAACTTGAAAAATTTCCCTGAGAACTACAGACACATTGTAACCTTACATTTTGAACGTATTTAGTATTTATGGTATTATATAGTTGGCCACTTTAAGGCAGAAAAGGTGTTCATTATATCTTCTGGTTACTTGTGTTTTGTGTTATTAGTAGTATGTAATATATGACATCTGTAGTTTAAAATGTGTTATTAATATTGGATTCTCTTTAATTTTAATTAAAATTGTGAAGAAAATGAGATTGAACTTAAGATTTTGATAGATTTCAATTATATTTATTTATTGTTTCAATTTTTCTTAATGATTAAGTAACAGTGAGAATACATCCACTCTGCTGACCTCCATGGCAGTATGGTAGCAGTTCCTGCCTGTTAACTTGGAAGTCTTTCTAGATTTGAATCCTGGTTAGGATTGGCATTCTTCCTTAGCTATAAAGTTTATCATAGAGTTAATTGGATTTATTATAATCTGATTGTCAATCAGATAATGATAATGATAATTGATAATCTGAGCGTGTTGTTGGTTTGAAAATAAATAACTAATTACTGTTCTGATGTTAACATATAGTGATATCTTGATAGTATAATTTTCTGAGTAAATATAATAATACTGATGAATTTGAGTGTTCTTTCCACTGTTAATATATTTATTATTTGTGTTTTCCACTAGTTGCTAATTCTGGTATGAAATGTGTCACATTAATAAATGGTATAGTTAATTGAAAATAAAATAGTACAAAGCCGTATTAAAATAGATACATACAAAACTTAAGTCATACCAAGATCATTTAGAACAATACGAGGTCTAGTGGTGAATTTGTCATCTCAAATCAGCTTATTTCGAAGTTGAGAGTTCTAAGGTTCAAATCCTAGTAAATGCTAGTTTACTAGGAT
This sequence comes from Zanna intricata, assembly GCA_010016005.3. Classification (NCBI taxonomy): domain Eukaryota; kingdom Metazoa; phylum Arthropoda; class Insecta; order Hemiptera; family Fulgoridae; genus Zanna; species Zanna intricata. The sequence continues at coordinate 8,908 of JAAAKQ030000450.1, read as the reverse complement.
TCCTAGTTCTAGTGAATTTACTAGTGAGTAGTAGAAATTTACTAGTGAATCCTAGTAAATTCTAGATGGTGGATACCGCTGTTCTGTGGTGGTTGGGTTTCAATTAACCACACATCTCAGGAATAGTCGACCTGAGACAATACTACACTTCATTTACATTCATACATATCATCTTCTGAAATAATACCTTATGGTGGTTCCAGAGGATAAATAGAAAAAGAAAGGATCATTCAGAAAGTTTTTGGCCCCATACAGAGATGGTGAAGTATCACCAAATAACTGTCTTTTGTCAAATAAAAGACAAAAGACAGTTTATCTTTTTTTATAAACTTTGGATGCTGTGTTGCGAATTTTCAGAGACATGCAATTATTGCTTGTTGATAGGAATCGAATAAAGCAAATAAATATTTACATTTTCTGAAAAATGGATAAAATTGAAGTTCAAACTATTTAAAAATATTTATAAAAACTATTAATATAAACTATTACAAAAATATTTTTTGTTAAGGTTTAACCTTAACAGTTATAAAAAAAAAAAAAGAGTTACATGGGCTTCACTTTGAAGAATTCTTCCCCTCCGTCTTCAATGATAATAAAGTGGGCTGCTTTATGTGAATGTGGTTAGAGATTCATTCAAGATGAACATTAGGAACTCAGAAATGTTACTACCAACAAAATCAGAACAAAAATCCATAATGCTGTATTAAATGATTGCTGACTGAAAGTACACAAGCTTGCTGACATTGTAAACATTTCAATAGAGAAAGTCCACTACATCTACATTTTATAATATTTTGGATATAAAAAGCTTTTCACTCAATAAGTGCCGTGTTTGTTAATAGTTGACCAAAACTGCATTTGACTGAATATTTCTAAAGGGTTTTAAACCTGTTTAAATCTATTTCTATTGAATTTATTCAACTTTATATAATAGTAGATGAATCATGGATTCATCATCACATACCAGGGACCAAACTGTGGGTGATAATGGGTGAACATGAACTAATTCCATCTACAGAAAAAGTCTTTGTGATTCTAATGGTGTTTATAGTCTATCTGTTTAAAGGCAGGATCAACAGCAGGGAGTATTGCACTTCACTACAGATATCTTTTTGGACATATCAGGGGTTTTTAATAATTTGTGGTGGCCCTCTGCCATATTTTAGCTGCAGAAGCATGATTGTACAAGAATGAGCTGAATGTGTTATATAGTTATTTCAGTAATCGAAACAGCATCTCAGAAGTAGGAAAAACACTGTCTCAGAACCACAAATAGGATAATGTTTTAGGACCCCTGCTCTGGGTTATTTAATTTGACCTTTGATGCAGTAGAGATTACCCAGTGGATATCATGTCATGTATGTGGATGATGGGCTTTTACTGATTAAAGAATATTCCAGGAATGAGATTGAATTCATGGCAGCCAAGGTCTACAAGGTACTCCAGTTGTGTAGTTTATAATAGAAAATGGTATTTAGCCCAGAGAAAACAGCAATGATGTTTCTCAAGGGCAGACTAGCTATTACACAATGACCTCATGTATCAGTGGAAAATCATTGAATAAGGTATATCCTGCTGGAGAAGTATCTAGGTGTTATCCTTAAGGATTATTTTTAATTCAAGGAGCACTTTCAATATGCTGCCAAAAAGACTTGTTCTGCTTTTTTTTAGTGTTTGGAGAGCAGATTATCCTAATTGGGATCTTAATTTCAGAACAAAAAATTATGGCAATAATTGGGGTCAAAAAATTATGGCAAGGATGTATGTGAAGCTATGATGATATATGCTGCATCTGCTGGGCTTATCAAATGTGCTATAAGTGTTAGAGATATATTTTGTTGAGAGCCCAGCGACTTCTATTGTTACCTGTGATTTGTGCCTGAGGGACTGTCTCTCGAGAGGCAGTTCTTGTTATTTCTGGTATTAAACCCATTTATATCCTTGCAACTGAGCACCAATTACATTATGATAAGAAGGTAGGCCAACTTACAAAAGATAGATGACCAAGGTTTCTATTTATGGAAGGTTAGCTGGACTGAATCATCCAATAGCTGTTACACACATATTTTTTCTGATGTGAGAAGTATGCAGGTAGTTAGATGGATTCCCCCAATCAACATATTACACAGTTTCTTTCTGGACATGGTGCTTTTCAAGATAGGTTGGCCAGATTTGGTTTGATTAATTCAGGCTTGTGTCAAGAGTATAGAGCCATTGATGATGTGCGTCAAGTCTTTTATGTTTGCCCAGTTATGAAGCTGAACATACCAAACAGTTAGAGAGCTTGCAAGAATCAATTCTGGTTTTAATCTGCAGGTAAATTGTAAAATCATAATGAAATGGAACATTGTTGCTGGCTTCCTTAGATTCTTAGATGTGCAGAGAATTGGTGATTGGGAATGATGCTGTTATAGATGTATAGATAAAACAGCAGTCCAGATAGCTAGGGACCTGCCTGGGCACTTACTTTTGCCAAGTACTTACTTAGGCATTTTGGCATTTAGCCCCAGTTAGCTGAGGTATTTACTGTTAGGATGAGAACAGATGTGTGGAGAACTCTGTGATAGTGCTTCACTGTTTGAGGGTGTAAGCATTGACCTCGCTCTGAAAGCAGATGAGAGAGCATTGAGAGATAGAGTACATTTTCATTAGAGGTTTATTAAATTTGTGAATCTCTTAGGATGAGATGGATGTGTGTAGAACTCTGTAATCGAGCTGTGTTGTGGAAGATGTAGGCATTGACTTCATTCCCAAAAGTAGACCAGAGCAGAGACAGATACAAGGGTATGTTTTCATTAGAAGCTTGTTAAATTTGTTTTTTCATTATTAAATAAATCAAAAGGACTGAATAAATTGGATTGTAGAACAGAATTGTTATTGTTGAGATCAACGATTGTTTTGTTGGTGTAAGGATAGTATTTTTGGTGTTTAAAGACTCAATCAATTAATAATCTGAGTGCAGAGTCTAATTGAAGTTATATATGGGAAGTTGTGTGTGAAACCTTCAATGTTAGAGGAATGCGCAGGGATCACGCTTCTATAAATGAATTAATTTGATAATTGAGGATTGTAAGTTAAGATAGGTTAGTTGTGGTTGGAAGAGGCCATACGAAAGCGATAGTAAGTAGTATAAATATAGTGATGGAAATGTCTGCCAAGGCTTTTGCATCAGTAGCATCCTGACTGAGGCCAACTGATGACCTAATGTGTTATCAGGTTTAAAAGATCTAAAACATGACCTCTGATAAAACCCATCATGGCTAGGAACAGAAGCGGTGGTGTAGCGACCGGGATCGTCACAAGTCAGGTGTCTTCTACTATGATGAGGGTCAGGACGGAGCAAATAAAGGATGCTATTCAGGCTAAACATCCACTTCTGGCCAAAAGAATGTACTCTTTGCTCACTATAATGTGTCTGTGCCCTCACATCTTGAGATTTTGCTGCAAAATCCCGTGACCTACTCTTTGAAGTGCTTTCACATACGTTGTATTTGCTTCCAGTGATTACTTTTTCTTCCTAAACCTGAAGAAAAGGCTTGTTGTTAAAGTTAAAACTGATCTCTTCTTTTGTAGAGTTAGTGTAGTGAACAAATTGAATTACACTGAAGGTAACAAAAAGTTGCAAAGTCGTTGATCTATTTGTATTGTATTAGAAGTGATTGCATTGAAAAATAACAAAAAAAAGATTTCTGAAAAATCTTGTGTTTTCTTTGTCAGACCAACAACTTTCTAAATGACCTTTTATAAGACCATTTCAAAAAAAAAAAACAAATTTTACTTAATTTTAAGAAAAATTAATCAATTAATCTGACCAATTTAATCAGAATGATAAATATATAATTATGTAGGTAATAATGAATATAGATTTTTTATTATTATGATTCTATTAGTACTGTCTATTAAAGATCTATTAGTTTATTTCACACATGACATTCTCAGTTTATTTCTCTCTTTGTTAGCTCAATCTCATGCATTTAATAATTGATATATTTTTTCACATTGCACATTTTTCACTGTTTATATGTTTCTTAGGATGTAAATATTTTATTGTTGTATAAATTTTGTTACAGATGAAGTGAAGAGGATATGTGATAAACAACTTAAAAGCATTTTTTTTCATGTATAAGATTGTTTATAAAAAATGTTAAAAAAGAAAATCGACTTCAAGAACTCAGAACAACATTCCAGTACAATTTAGTACCTTCTTTCATTAATAGTTGTATTTTTCAGTAATTTACAAGTTGTTGTTATTAATATACTATAACCAAAGTTTTTATGTTTTTTTTTTTTTTTCATTTTCATTGATTTACTCTTTTCCAATAATTACTTATCAGTTGTATCTTCCTTTTAAAATTAATATTTGAATATTATATGGTTGAATATCTTGACTATTTATTGTTATTGTTCAATTTGATTTATGTAATATTTTGTATAGATTATGTTATCTATTACAGAGAGTCAAAATTTGTTTATCTACGAATATCCGTAGATAATTAATATTCATTCAATTATTGTATTACTTGTAGTTCACAAGAAAGATAAAGATAAATCTTTGTTCCATGGTAAAAATATTAGGTTGTTAGAATTATTCATTCATCAAACGTTATATATTAAGATCCATTTAAAAAAGTTAAAGATTGTACAATTGTGTAAAAAGAAAAGAAGGAAGAAAAAATTTTATAAGTTATTCAATTTTTTTTTACAGCAGTTTTTAATAATTCATAGGTATTTACAACTGCCATAGGTTTATAAGCATCTATTAATTTGTCATGTTGAAATGAAATTTTCTACAGGGCTCTGTACGCACTTCTAAACTTTCTTGAAGAGAGTTATTTAGAATATATAAAATTAATATTTTTCTTATTTTATTTATTAAACTGACTCAAAATTTATATAAACTTGATTGTAAGTATAATATTAGAATTTAAAAATGGATAAAATTTATATACATTTACTAGTAAGTATTTTGATATTACCTCAATTCCAGGATGTTATGTGATTTTGTGATTCAGAGTCAGAAACTTTTTGAAAAAGGAAAGAGTAATATAAATAATATACAAAGAACTACTTTATTAAAAAAAGAGAAACCAAAATATTATTTTTTATTCATTTTAAAAATTATGTAAATTTTCCCTTCCACTTTAATATATGTTTAACAATATCCCATAACTCTATTCAGAATTGTGAAAGTTTTACATTTTAATCCTAATTTAATGATTCTTAAATTTTCTAAATTTCTTGACTTTTTATCAATGAGCTTTATTTCTCATGATTTTTCAGTGAAAATAAAAAAGATCACATGGTGATCAATATTTTGTATTCTGCTGTCCGAGTCATTTTCCAAAGTTTCTTTACAAAATCTCATATCATATCTGGAATAATTATGAAGGAGTATCATGTTGTACAATGTTGATTATTATTATTATTATTATTGTAGTCCCAATTTACAATAGTGTTCTGAAACTATGGACTAATTTGTAATCTTGCAAAAAATTATTCTTTTAACATTTTGAGGTACAATTTGCAGTTTAATTACCACAGAGAGGTAGGACCCATGTTGACGCTATTCCAAGTACTACCTCCCCATTCATTTAAATCTGGAAAATTTCATATTTTTTGTGTTATTTTATTAGGATTTTAGTCATATCAAATAAACAATGTTATAACTAGTAATATATTCATTCGATCTTAAGCTGATATTCTCTGTTGGGATAATGCCGTTTGGAAATTTTGGTTTTACCTCATGATGAATTTTTAGTTTAATGATTTAGAATTCAATGTGTGCTACACCATAAAATATTGAACTCATGACTACAAGTTATATTAAGGTTTGAATGATTGATTTGAGCAAAAGATTTTGTACTGACAAAAATTATATTGTTTAATTTTTAAGGTTCAATTTTTAGTAAGTTTTGAACACTTCAAGTAACTTCAAATCTTTTGATTGAGTTTTAGGTAGTTTTGAGCAATAGAAATTCAGATATCAGGAAATTTTCCTTGAAATAATTGAAATTCTTTTCTCTTTAATTGTTTATGATTCATGTTTACCATAAATGAAATCCAACAAATAAATAGTAGATCGTAGCAATAACCTTTCAATATTGATAATAATTCAGCACTCAGAAAGTATTGTACACTTCTGGATGTTATTAAATTAATTTCTTTATTTTACTCACTAAAGTGACTTTTGGAATGTTCAGCAGTTGTTAAATTTAGGGCTATATTTTAATACTTGAGGATGCATGATATGAAATAGTATTTTTTATTGTTTATTTTAGTTGTAGAATATATATTTTTTCATCATTTCAATTACTTTTTAATGATTACATTGATTACTATTGCTACTCATAGAAGAAATCACAATTTTGTGTATAGACAACATCTGTTTCTTGAAATTTTTGGGTAATTGACAGTGCTGTGACGACATTAATTTAATTCCATTAGCTGAATGCATATAATAATGGCTTCCTGCAACTGATATTTGGTTCTGCTAGAAATAGTTTATAGTAATTAAAATTTTGTTATAATATTTTAGTTAACTTAACAGCATTTAAATATGATACCATTTTCAAAAATATTATCATATTTTTCTACTATATATGATTGTATTTAGATTTCAGATATTTATTTTTTTGTTAATCCTGATCATTGACAATATTATCTTGTATTTCATTGCCTTCTATAACTACCATTTTTTTTTTTTTTTATCTTTATGGAAGTTTTTAAAAAAGAATGGTTCAAATATTGCAATATTTCTGTTGTTAATTGAGTGCACTAGAGTACTGCAGAATATTTATTCTCAAACTATGTTAAAACTGTTGAATTGTTTACTTGTTAAAGGTAAAATATATTTTGGAAAAATCATTTCCAGTATCACAATACATTAATCCATTAATCCGTCTTTATTGGTGGGGGTTACGTTCTGTGAACATTTCACAAATGACAAAACTGTGATTATGTAAATCTTTCCTTTATGGAAAAAAGTGGGTTACATTCTTAAATAATGCAATAAATGCTTACTAGAAATATATGCAAATGAAATATTTTAATAACACTGATTTTTACACCGAACGTTATTGTGAAACATTGAAATATATTCAGTAACACTAACTTCAAAAAAAATGTTTCTAATAACTAAAAAACTGAACTCCCATTTTTTATTAGAAAAATCTTTCTTTTTTTCATTCTTTATGATGTGATACCAATGTCATGTAACATTCTAGAAAAGGATCGATTTGAGTAAATTTAGTTGCTATCTACGTAAACTAAAGAATTGATTCAGTGATTTGAGGATAATAGGTCTAATTATAACTTTGTCATTATCATCATTCTTTTCTGCTGGATTGTTGAGGATTTCATTCTCAGTTCTTTTAATTCTTTTTCTGTGAGTTCTTAATTTTTAGTTTGCAGAAGTTCTATAATATCTGATGTTTCAGTTTCATTGAAACCTTCGTATTTAATTTAGTGTGAAGTGACACGATTTCCAACATTAGAGTCCCTGACTCTGATGACATAACTTCTGTCTTCTAAACCACAGTTTGGCCCATAATTTCTGCCAGAAAGCATTGATCATTGATATTTTAATTTCACATACCAATACCTTTACTTTGGCGTGCATTCTGTGATATCACAATTTTTCCAGCATTGAATGAGTGATTTGGATTATCTTTATATCCAGTAACAAAACCTTGATCATTAACAACTAAAAGGGCAGCCAAATGATTGCTAGCCATTTCCTCCTTGTTTAACACTCTCCATTTGCATCGAGCCAGGTTCCATCTCTCATCCATAATAGCCAGATCTAATACTGATGAGTGTCCTCTAGCCATGTAGGTTGGTGTCTGGTCATTTAGGCACATTAATTTGCAACTCAAAATGAAGTCCTATAGTATATTCCCTCTTCTATTATTGCTGTTACTACCTGTCAGCAAAGACTTACAATTAAAAGCACCTAAGATTATTATTTTCTTACTTACACGTGTTATTCTGTATAGTCTATCTATATATTCTTCATAACAATTAATATCGCAATTTGGAGAGACATAGCAACCAATAATGATTGCATTGCTAACTTCAATGGCAACTATACCTTTCTCCTGATGAAAAAGTCTCCAATGTATTTTCCCACTGTAGTCTTTAATGGGCACATCATCAACAGAATCAGCACACCATTTATTGATAGCAGCAACATATCTATTAGGTTCAGTGGACACAATAAAGCCCACTTTGTGACCCCTCGCTATCTCACCCAAAAGATTGTGCGAGAGGACTCTTCGATTTGAATTTGTTAATATCACCCTAATCATCTCCAGCAGTGGGCACTACCAAGCCTCCAGTGCCTTGTATGTATTTTCTAGCCCTTTCAGGACAATCAACCCTGAAATGACTCTCCTTTCTACATAAAAGACAAGTCCTGCTCTTATCAGGTCCTTCGCATTTCGCAGCCTTATGGCCAATAGCAAAACATCTGTAACACACGTCAGTATCCTCACCTAACATGACTCGACAGGACACCCATCCTATTTTCACGCTTCCTTTATTACACAATTCCTCAGCTTTATTAGCAGAAACCAACACTGTGATTGTTTTCATATTACCATATGACATATAATCGACTTATGACCAATATGGTCATATATAAAACGACTTGTGATCAAAGTTTTTGCTTCACTCTACTTAAACAAGTGGCCTTTACAACCTCAATAGACTCAGATATTTTACACTGAAAATTGTCTACTTAAGCTTCAGTATTTCTTACTCTTACAAGAACTTCACCAGCCTGTCCTTTTCTAAGCAAATATATTTCCAGCAGTTCCCCTGCCACTCCTTCCTTTACATTCTTTAGTAAATCGATATAGCTGCAACCTTGGGATTTGATAGCCACTGTTTTCTTTGAAGGACCCCTTAC
>JAAAKQ030000439.1:0-19020 GCA_010016005.3 Zanna intricata | reverse complement strand
ACATTCATACACATCATCCTCATTCATCCTCTGAAGTAATACCTTACGGTAGTTCCGGAGGCTAAACAGATAGAGAGGGAAGATGACATCCCAGAGGAAGATCTTGTAGGTTCCCTTAACAGGAAGATTATTTGATGGTTTACCACCTGATGTAGGTGCTCCTGTCCGTAAAGGCAAAACTTTAGGGACAGGGATTTTAAGAAAATGCTACTAGTGTTAGCTTCACTAGTTGCAACTACTGATCTTTTATTAATTTTCGTTTAGTAATAGTTGCAGTCAGAGAACCAACTTGATCAGATAACAAATGAGATAACATCTGAACAAGTTGTTCAACAAGCAGTTCATTGCAGGAACCACATTGTTGGTTGCCTGTATTTACAGGAGCTTTACTTTCTGTTGCAGTGGCAAAACAGACACCTGGTTTAACAAGGTTTCGTGTACCTTTTTGTATTCTCTGCGGGTGGCAGGAAATTAAATCTTTTGCTCGGTACAGATTTTTAGGATTGCCTTCTCTTTGAAGGTTGGGCAATCTTGAGATCGACCTGAATGTGTTTCCACACAGTTAGCACATTTTTCTTGGTTTTTGGGCAAGTTGTTGTGTGACTGTGTCCTTGGCATCTGAAACATCGCCATGGGTTAGGTATGAATGGTCTTACTTGTACAGAGAGGTTACCCACTTTAATCTCTTCAGGTGGTATTGGAAGCCCAAATGTTAACAATAAGAGATGGTGTAGGTACTTCTGTCTCAGTTTGTTTCATTATCCGTTTAACTTCTATAACGTCTTGAAGCTCATAACTTCAATAACTTGAAGTATAAGTCTTGAAGTATAACTTCTATAGCGTTTGAAGCTCATCAGCTATTTCCTTCAGGTCCATCTCATGAGGTCTCTGGGGTCGTTTCGAATAATTTATTATAAAATTTACAAATCTACAAATGACAGTATTATCTCCTTCTAGCAAAATCTACAGTTACAAAAATTTAAATTGCATACATCAACATACGTATAAATAATAAAAATGAAACAAAATATCGATAATCACTTGAACAACAATTACAAAATCATGAAAATGACAATACAAATAATGTTACTACAATATAAAAAAAAGAAAGTTTATTTAAATCCAACACTGATCAGACCCATTACACTTATGACTAGACAAAACGCTACAAAAATAAAAATTATTAACAATGAAGAATAACATAAATACAATAAACATAAAATATATTGCAGAAAAGAACAGTATAGAATATATCAAAACTTGATAAAAAATAAAGTAAATTGATAGACACATAATTGATAGACACACAAGATCCAAAAACAAACCAAGATTCAAAATCCTACCCTCAATTGTTCATCTGTGTTAAGTAATGAAATTTTTAATTGCATTTAAATGTAAAGTAAGTAATGAAATTGTTAATTGCATTTAAATGTAAAGTAAATCATAATATTAGCCATAGAAAAAACATTCTAGCAGAATCTCAACAAGATCTCAATAACACTATAACAAATTATGTTCACCCCACCTGTGAACTTGCATTCAAAAAATTAATTTTCAATAATTGCTTAGCTTTACATGGGTTATGTATGTTTCTTAATTCTTGTGGGAGTTCATTTAAAAAGTTAGGTACATGATACTCAAGCAAAGCCTTACCATATGCATTGTTAAATCTTTGAATCAAAATGTTTTATAATGTGTTTCGTAAAAACTCTCTTTGAACACTATATTGAAGATCAAAACTCATTATCCCAAGAAAGTCAATCTGAACATCGTAAACAGAACTCTTAATATTCTGGATATGAGATTTTAGAGGAGCCAATATATAAAATGGAGCCGATGAGTAAGCATAGATTCCATATCTCGGCAAGTTCTCTGTTAACGAAAAATATGAGACACGTTTAACATGAATTGGGAAATAATCTGATAACCTATAAAATTTATACAAAGAAACTTTAATCAAATTACAGAGATGAGTAACATGTGTATATTTCATATTACTATCTAAATAAACTCCTAGGTGCTTCAGACTGTCAACCAAGACCAGACCCTTACACCTGCAGGCTACATCTGATCTAAAACAATTATGACTGACAATAGATAGGGCTATTAAGTCCAACACTGTAAACATTTCTAGTGGCTCCCAATCCTCTACCTTTGAAAACTATCAATCGAGTTTTATTTGTATTGAGGTTATATAATTATTGAAAAAATACTTTACATCCAGATCCTGCTGAGTGCAAGTCACTGCTCGATGTACATCAACATGATCATTGTATATTATTGTATCGGCATATTGCAAAACCTTTTCTCTAAAATTAAGAAATGCTAAATCATTTACATAAAGATTGTAAAACAAAGGTGCCAAAATACTTCCTTGGATCAAACCACACTTCTGCTCAACTGCAGGACTTATGACATTACCTATTTTCACTCGAACAAATCTGTCAGAATAATCTTTAAAAAGTGTCAATAATTTTCCTCCACTTCCTATCAGAGAATGTAAAACTATATCATATCAAAAACCTTTGTAAGGTCCAAGGACACAGCAACTACAAATCTTCTGTATTAAGTGCAACATTGATAACATCCACTAATTTATCAATAAGATCCAAAGTAGGAAAAACAGTTTTGAAACAAAGCACTGAATACTACTAATGATATTATATCTTAAACAAAAACTGTTAAGCTGATAAAATATGCAATGTTCAATTAATTTCATTATAACTGAAATAGAACCTATCGGCCTGTAATTACAAAAATCTGTTTTAACTCCTCTTTTATAAACAGGCCTGAGATAAGTTGTCTTCAAAGCACTTGGGATCCATCCAGTGTCAAAAATGTTATTAATAAAATGAACCAGAATTAGTTTTAAGAACTGAAAATTATTTTTTATATCACAAGCCCTTATGCCATCAGGACCAGGAGAAGAATAATAGTTCAATTTATTAATAATTGACAAAAGGAAATGTTCATCTAATTCATTAAGACTAATAGAAGCAATGTTACTAACAGTATACAAACTGTTCCCAGTATACTCCGAGAGATCAAACCAAGGGCTTTGTAACTTTGCTAAAGTATTTACTACAGAGTCATTAAAGGATTGATTGAAAGTACTACAAACATCCTGCAAATGCTCACTACTTTCAACCTCAAAGTTCTTCCACACAACATCTTCCACTTATAATCTAACCTTTCTATTAAGGAATGTGTCAACAATTGACCAAAATTTTTTAGTATCCCTACTAAATCTATTGAATGTATGAAAATAATAGTTTCTTTTCGTTTTATGAATCAACAAAGTTAACTCATTACTCACTTTTTTAAATCTATTTCATAAACAAACATTCCACCTATCTCTCTTGACCAATCGCCAAAGCCTGTCTTTTTCTCTACTCAATAACTTTATTTTGTTATTGAACCAGGGATTTACAAGATGTCTTTGAAAATCATTAACCTTAATTATATTTTTAGAGTTTTATTATAAATATCATTAAGTTTTTTACTTATTTCATTATAAATATTTTCGGAATTATTCAAGTCCAATAAGGGCCACTGATCACAAGTTTGAATTCCCTGATTCACCAATCTATCACACAATATTTCTTTATGGACGACATCATCATGTAACTTAGACTTAAAAAATTTCTGTTTAAATGTTAAAGAAACACCAATGAAATAGTAATCAGCAGGCTTAGAATCTATGATAAAAAAGTATAATCTGTCTGAAGTCTCAAGTTAGTGTGATCCAAACAAGAAGAAACCAATCTTCCTTTCTAAGCATTAGAAAGGTAACATATATTTATGTCCCCAATCAGTATGACATTCTTTTCATTTTTAAGAACACCATCAAATAATAAAGACTCTAGTTGTGCATTAAAAAAATTAGAGGACAGAGGCCTATAGAAGATTAAAATAAAGAAGCTTTCACTCTCTAAGTGAAGATTTAATAACAACGATTCTGCATTTACAAATTGAATAGGAAGCTCATGAATCTGTAAGTCATCTTTGTAGAAAACAATTGCACCCCCCTCCCCCCACCAACAGATCTACAATGAGAAAATGAGAGAAAACCTGGCAAGCAGTAAGTGTTTTTTTTCATCTTTAGTGATACTGATTTCAAGCAAAACCAAAATATGGATATTAGATAAAATTTCATGTATATGGATCAAAAGCAGATACCAGTTTTTCCTAATGCTTCTAATATTTACACAAAAGATATTAAGGGCACCATCAACAGCTAACAACTGCAGGCTGCAATCAGGAGAATTAATGAAACAAAATTTCTATCTAAGTATAAATCCAAATCATCTAAGTCCATATCAATACTTAATGAATTAATATCAAAATCAGAAGCAATTAACGATAATGTAATAAAGTTAAAATTAAAGTGTATAAGTTTATTTTTTAATAAACAAATATTATCTACAGATCTAGAGAGATTTATACAACGAGATCCAAATCCGAATTTTTGTTAATCCTAATAGGCTTACTCGCATCATCCCTTCTGATCATAATGCTCGAGCCTTTCAACGATAAATATTTATAATTTTTATCCTTCTTGAGCTTCCAAGCTTTCACAAACAATGCCAAAAAGTACGAGTTAAATGATCATTAAAAATTGGACCTATTCGAGCCAGATCCATCTAACAAAGATAACCTAGGGCTAAATTTTCTAACTCTTTAAACAATTCCATCACGTGTATCTCTATTAAAAAATTGAACAATTACTGGAGTTGGGGCACCCTTTCATCCTCTTAGACAATGAGCTGTAAATTGATTCTCTAGCAGATCAATATTAATTTTGCTCAGAAGGTTGGATATCTTACTCTCAATATTTTCTGCCTTCTCATCTGGCAGTCCAAAAACCAAAACATTCCTGGACCGCACATATTGCCATTCGGATTCAAAATCAACCCTCAAGGATGAGACCTCATCTCTAAGTGAAATACACTTTACCTCGAGATCCTTAACTGCAACAAGATACCCCTTAACACGATCATCGAAACCAGAAATAATAGATTCCATATGGGAAATCCTTTCACTAAAAACCTTCTCATGTTTTTTAAACATCGATTCCAAAAGATGTCAAAGGACCATGAAAGAGTGCTCACCCAACTCAACATCACCTACTTTGGTATCCATAACCTTCCCTGATGAGGTTTCTTGACAATTATTACATTTCCACTGCTGCCTCTTAAGTGAAATTTTGGCCCTCCAGGTCTTAGCAGAGACACCTGAACAATCATAGTGGAGATCAACAGCACAAGCACCACACGTAATATGATCACCACTAGTGGGCAAGTTTCTGTCACATACTCCACAATTCATGTTCTATATAAACTTATTCAAAAGTGAAAAACCTCTTTTAAAAAACATTAATTACTGAAAAGGAAACAGGAAAAAACTGAGCTAAAATAAAATTAATGTAAAAATTTATGTAAAGTAAAAGTAATATTAGTGGTTAGGAAATAAAACTAAGTCAATCACAAAAAAAAAAAAAAAAAAAAAACTATTAAAGAGAAAAGTAAAAGAAAATTATGAAACCACCTCAGGAAAAAATGAACGTAATAAGAACATAAACCACAAAATACAGATTATCACATTTAAACAAAAACTTTTTCAAATCTAAAAGCAGAAACCAACAAACACGTACGATCACAGCTGACGTGTTAAATAATTTGCTAAAAGACGCATAAAAGTTCTTTAAAACGCAAGTTATAATATAGTTTCATAAAAAAATATATATAATACATGATAATAATTATATTTATTTATTCATATACATTTTCAAAAGTGGCGGGGTCGTTTCGAATAATAATAATAACTATAATAGAGGTACTATCTGCTAACTAGATCGTATCGAAATCACTTTCCTTCGTCGTAACTCTTTTCTCAAAGATGCAAAAAATATTTTAAAAAATATACAACTTCTTAAAGTTGTTATTATTATGTAATTGTAAAAAACTGACTTATTAAAATGCTGACTTCTTAAAAGTTCAACGTACAGCATGGAAGCTACAGTGGAACAATGTAAATTATTCGAGTTAAAATTACTTAAAAGCTATCGAATTAATTTAAGAATTACTTTTATAAATTTAACTATTTTTTTTTTTTTATTAACTTCACTGAAATATAGCGCCATTTCACCTTTTTAGGACATTTATTCTTATTCCTGGGTGATCTTCCCAATTCAAATATATTTCCTTCTTTCTGTAAAAATAAATAATGCGCTGAAGTTAATTTCACATTAAGCTCATATATTGGTCTATATTAGAAAAGAATAAATTAAATTGTACAGCATACGTATAGTAAAAGGAATTTGGCTATTAGCTACCCCTTAACTATAGCTTTAATCGCCAGCTGATACGTAGTACTGATTGGTGGTGTAAGTATTGGTGGTGAGGTTGTAAATAGTCTCTTTTTTTGATAAATTATGATGATGGCTACTTATCGGCTGTGTAATTTTATGAAAAATGTTAATAGTATGTTATTTGCTAAAGATCAAAAACTCTTTTGGGGTAGAAATAAAACAACATATCCAAGTGGGGCTTTATTACCAGAGCCTGAACGAACGCCTTTCGGTTTGGTAGGCGTTGTGAGTACTGTTATTCCTGGGTTACTGATCGGCGCAATGATCAGTAAAAATATCGCTAGTTTCCTTGAAGAAAACGATTTGTTTGTACCTTCCGATGATGATGATGACGACGATTGAAACTCAAGCGTTAGGAGAAGCATTACGTTCGTAATATACTACTTGTTACTTTTTGTACATCCTATGTTAACATAAATTAATTCATTATTTATGTACCTCGAAGAATTATTACCTTCGTTTGTTTTCCAAACAAAACCAGAGAATTTCATTTTTTAAATATGTTTTATTTTTATTATCCTGATTAGGCAGTATAGTTGTATCAGTATGATTCGGCAGTATGTTGTATCAGTATATGTTAGGCAGTATGTGTAGTATGTTGTAATTTTGGGTTGCTCCCAAGTGACTGATTATGATATAAGTTAACTTATCAGATGCATGTGTTACACTTATTTGTTATTATTTGCCATTAAAAAGGTAAAATAGAAACAGTGTTATCCACAGAATGTAAACATAATGGACTGCTGATAATTGCAATATTTCTCATTAATTTGTTGATCGTAAAGAATTAAAAGCAGTTTATTAAGATTTACTGTATTTTCACATGAAGAATTTTTGTTTGAGATTATTATAAGCCTATTGAAAAATGGTATTGTTTTTATTGTTATTAGCTTGTACAAAAACATAGTTGACAGTAAAGTAAAATAGTATATGAAGTCGTTATAGGTTATATTCAGTGTATGGAAAGTTAATAGTTTTCTGACTATCGGTTGTTTTGAACAGTGTTGATTGATCATTATAGACGATATAATATCCAGTGATAACATTTGATTGAAATCTCTTATTGTTAGATTTCAAGATACACAAAATTCTGCTTCTTTATAGATGTTACCTTCCAATTTTCTTAAGCAGTACAGTTCACAATTTTAATAATTTAAAATGTTTAAATGTATTCATGAGACAGTGGTTCAAAACTAAAATCATAAGATTTAGCTTGTCAGTTTAATAACTAACAAAAAGTGTAAATTACAAATTTACAGTCTAGTTTGTAGTTTACAATCTGTACAGATTGTAAACTACAAACTAGACTGTAAATTTGTAAATTTGACTGTAAATTTTCATTGTAAATGTTAATAGTTTACAATCTGTACAGATTATAAACTATTAACATTTACATTGAAAATTTAGTTTTGAAACTGAATTATGGAGGGGTTTATAGTTTTATATTATTTTTCTCTGTCTTTCCCATATATGTGACATATGTAAGGGACTTAAGGTACTAGAAGTACCATTATAATTTCTTTCTTTGGTACCAATGAAATTTACCATGATTGTCAGTCCCTCTGATGAACAAAATGAAAGTATCATTTGTAGAGTGATTTTTCTTGACATGTTGATATTTAGAGGTCAGTTGTATTAGAGATATGGGTAACGGGAAACTACTTTATCTTCATTTGTACTAGTGAGCCTGGTTGGGACTTATTGTTCTTCAAGATTATTATGTCATTTCTGGGAGTGATTTGTGATTTATGTTGATCATCTTAAAGTGTCAAAGCTAACCTACATTTAGGAACATTTGAAATGTTGTAAGTTCTTCATATGTGTTTTATTTTTCATAGTATTTTATTTTAAGTTTGGTCTGATATGTTGTAATGTTTGCACTATTTCTAATTTTGGTTTTGTATTTGTACTTATGTTACTTTTGTGAGGTGTTGCAGAAGTGAAGTTAATGTTAAATCAGTGTGATTGAAGACCTATTAGTTTAATATGCCCTTGAACATTCATTTCAATTGAGTTTATATTCTGAGAGGTTAAATTTGTTGCTTTTTATCTAATTTGGGCAAGTGAAGATAACAGTATAATGTAATAATTTAATTTTATAGGGAAAATCAGTTTTGAATAACAAATTGAATCAAATTTACTTAAAAAGAAAAATTTACTTCAAGAGAAAAATAAATAAATAAAATATTTAACGTAATAATTTTTTTTCTTTATCATGTATCATTACATTCAATTGTTTTTGTGACCCTTCATTAATACTAGCAGAATTATATTGTGCTATGATTGTGTGTGGTTTTCTTATCTATGTATAGTGCATTTATAAATTATTTTTTTCTACTTTAGTTCATAAAAATTATTTACTGTTGAAAGAATGAAAGCAATAGAGAATAAATATGTATTTATTCAAAAGAAAAAAATATAAATTTATTAACATATGAATTTGTGCAACTAGAGCAGTATGATTTGGTGAATATGATAGTTTTATTTTATTTATTTTTTGTTCAGAAAGTTGATGAAAGGAGTGCTTTTATGCTACTTGTGTATTTTTTTGCTATTAATGTACTGGTTGGGCTAAAAGTCATTTTCCCTAATTATTAATAAGAAAATTCTCAACATAAAAGTAGAAAAAAGTTCTTTTGTTATTACATTTTTAATACCCATCAGAAGAGTGTTTAATGTACCCAAATTGCAACGGTTATTGAAAAAAGTTAACATATTTTTATTTTGTGTTTAACTCACATTAAAGAAAGTGTTCAAATTCTCTTTCCACTGTCCTTACAAATTTGTAGCAGTGGTTAACTATTGAATTATACATTTTTTCCTATATAGTTTTTCCCGATCTATAAAATGAACTGAATTTTCAGTCCAACAGCTTGAGCAAGTTCAGATTATTTGGATTTGAAGAAAATTTTATATTTTTTCTGATTCAATTGCAAAAAACTGCAAGGGATTAGTTTAATTTTGATGTCTATTATTCCTTGGGTTTCTATTCTTTCAGGCAAAATTTGATTGAGATAGTCTTTTTAACATAAAAAAGATTAGTGAGTAGGCCATCTTGCTGCGAACATAGAGATGGTCAAATATCAAACACATGGTTGTTTAATTTATCTTGAATAATATTTGCTCAAGAATTGCCTATTACATTTCTGTCAAAGTAGCAAGGTTTCAACATTTTGTTTTTGTGATCACACACCAGATATGGACTTCAAATAAATGTATTAAGAGTCTTCACAATTATCCGAGAATTTTCATTTGTCTAATAAACACAATTGTGATGGTGTAGTAGGTCATTCAATTTGAAGCATATTTCAACAGATCATAACATTGATCTAGAGAAATGAAGAGGCTTGTTAACAATGCATTAATAACACATTCCTTAAAATTTTATTTTTGTCAGAATCATCTTTTCTGTTAACATTTAAACTTCAGTTACTTTAGAATCTTTCAGGAATTTGAATTGGGTATTTACAGCTTAATGAAAGCTTTTCTGATTGGTATTTGAAAGCTCTTTACCAAACTTTCCACATGTTGTTTATTTTCTGAAGTAGTTAACAAGTTGTAGGCTTATGTGATCATGCAAAATCTCTAATACCTACAATATTTACAAATTTATGGTTTAGTTTATGCAAATGTTGACAGGTCAGTAATAGAGAACTAGGAAATCATGAATTCTTCATAGAGAATAGTGGTTTCCTTATTATTTTTGCACCAACATTTAAGTATAAAAACTTGTTATTTTATATACTTTATTGCGTTATTCTTAATACAGGTACAAAATTGAACTTAAAAAAATAATTGAATAGTAAATACATCTACCTGAAAAATTCCTACTTCAGAATTTAAATCTGCATGCAGTGGAAACTGACTTTTATAGCCCACTATCTGTCCCGGAGCTATTGGACAGAAGTTTATTTTAACAGGCAAGTTTAGTATTTTATTTGTGTATTATTTTGTATTTATTCAAAAATTAAATATTCTAATATGTTATGTATGTTTTATCTGTTACAGGTGAAATTAAAATGCATTAAAAAATTAAATTTGTTGTTTAACTTTGGCCAATTCATAATAATTGCCTTGGATTGTTTTTTCTAATTATAAATTCATTTTATTAACTAATTACCTTCATCAATGAGATGTGTTTGAATTAATTGAGTCTCTTCTTCAAATTAGATAAATGAATTTATTATGCTAGTTTTTAGGAATGTTATTAGTATTATTTAGTATTACATTATTAATACTCTCAGAATTTCATATATATATATATAATAATAATAATAATATGTTTGGTTATAAATATAGGCTTTATGTATATACATCATACATATGTTATTATTCAGCTATATTTCAGTGTAATTTTTAATCATTAGTGCTATTTGCAATTTTCTCGTTACATTGAAATTCATGAAAAAATTACGTCATTAATTATTAATTGTAAGTATTTATGTTATTTATTTTTAATTCAAATTATTTTTGTAAATATTTTATTTGATTTTGTTTTAAATAAATAATTTATTATTATTATGTTGTTATTTATTTACAATTACCACAGTACACCTAATCACACTTAAAGGATTTATGACTTTAAAGATTAATGAGTGCACCAGTATAGTTAACAAAACTAAAATAAATATAGATCTTAATATAGTTAGTAAATATTAAATTTTTCATAATCTATATAATCCGAACATAATAAAAAAAGAAAGGCCAAAGCTAGTTTATACACTCATTTTCATAACAGTTTATTTCAAAATACTCGTATCTATTCAGATACACCAGTGATGTATTCTCTGAAATTTTACCAGTGTCAATAATGTTACCTTGCCTTATATCTAACATATTTGAATTGATCTACACTAGTTCTCTATAGTGCTACTTAGTGCATAGAATATGTGAGACACTGAAAATAAAATTTATTTAAATTAGTTTTCACTGCTAATGTACACTTAGTTTACACTGCTAGTAATACTATGTGCTAACTCTATTATTATTTTTTAAATGGTATATTTTCCTAAATAGTTTTATATTTTTTAATTTTTTTTTTATTATTGTTATATGTATATTTATTATTCAAAATATTACTAATGAACATGAATGATGAACAGTTGATTAAAGTAGTATGATGACATAATATAATTCTTGAATCAGGAAAGAAAAAATAAATGATTTAAGTTATAAAGGAGAGAAAGGTTTTGCCTGCAAATAGTATTATAGTGCAGCGCAATCTGTTGGCTACATGAAAATTGTATACAACAATTCAATGATTTTATGATAAGTTAGTGCTAATTATGATTTGGATAATTTTACTTTACAGTGTTATTCTAAAGACGACAACATGTTTTAATTTACATAAGAAAAGTCTTCTTATGAAGTGGAGTTTTCATAAATTAATTACATTTTTTACATCACTAATAATTTAGTTTTTTATAATGCTAACCTTCTATTTTATTTTTTTATAAATAAAATCACATTTTTTCATTTATTCTGTTCTGCTTATTAAAAATAATATTATTTTGTTAATTAACACTGATAGACAAAAAAAGTTTTTTAATGCTTCTCTAAATGTGATACCACTTCTTGAATTCCTTTTTTGCATTCTTTACACATCTGTGAATACCAATTTTTCTATCACCCTTAGTTTTAAATAAATATGCTTCAAATAAAATTAAAGAAAAATATAGTTAAAATCTGTAAAATTTATGATTTTGCATGGCCATACCTGTGTTAGAATGATTTTGTGAATGCTTTTCTTTTATAAATAGCCTCAGGCATATTCCGAATTAATGTTCAACCTAATTGGCTAGCATGTTAGTATTCCATTTCCCTTTATAGTGGCTTTCCATCACTGAAATGTTTTGGAAATTTTCACTGTGTTCATCATTTATATCTCCAGGGAAAAATCTAGTTGTGAGTGGAGGAAATGTATTTTCAAAGACATATTACATCCCATATGAAGTAAGAAGTTGATTAACAATATCGTGGCAATTGTTAGATTTTTGTTCGCTGAGAAAATGTTTGCAAATGTCTTTAAATGAAGCCCAAGCTGTACTTTCTACATTATTTAATATTGAGTTAAATACATCATCTTTGACTAACTCTCTTATTTGAGGACCAACAATGATTCTTCTTTAACTTTTCTTTCACTTACATTCGGAAATTTCTGCCTGATGTATAAGAATCAAGACTATCCTTCTTTATTGCTTTTACAGAATTTTTCATTAGATCTACCTTGATATGGAGAGGGATAGAAGAAAGAGAGTGAAGGGGGTAAAAATATATTTTTTTTTGGGTTTAACTAAGGGCTCATGAATAATATTTTTCCCATTTGGAGTTAAGTTGTCTCGTTTCTTCCACTCTTTGGTCACATAATGTTTACCCTGGCTTGGCTGTCATATTTGCAAAGAAACACATGTATTTAGTATAGCCTTACTGCATGCCTAACAAAATTGCTATAACTTTAAAATCACCATTTGTTCCAGCTGTGTTTTTTATAATTTATTTTTTCAAGAATGTCTTTCACCATACCATATGTCTCTTTCAAATTAATACCATAAGTGATTGGTATCAAAGGATATTTGTTACTGTTGTGTAGCAGAACCACTTTTAAACTATACTTGGACGAATCTATGAAAAGGCGCCAGTCCTCAGGTTTATGAACTTGCCCTAAGTGCAACATAAGCTCATCGATGTCTGTGGAATAAACCAAATTACTTTCATCAATAAAGTACTGAGAAAGTTCTTTTTGTAGACTTCAAAAGCCCAAAATTTTTGTATTATTTCAAGTAAATTTCAACCTTGTAGTCTTGATCCTAACAGTTCAGCTTGATTTTTTGATAAATTTAAATCCCTAACCAAGTCATTTAATTCACCTTGTGATGTAAGATGTGGCTTATCGAAAGATAATTAAAAATCAAAATCATTGTTGTCTTCTTCAGACTGCCTGTTTCTTCTTTGCTGCTTTTAAAACATACATTCACAGATGGCTCAGGAAAAATAATTTCATTGTGAGTTACAGGCCTGATTGCAGATTGCAATGAAGCATATATTACAGTATGTTTAGATTTTTGAGAAATTCCAGACACTTGTTAAACAAAAGTAACAATCGGTTACATGATCTTTTGGTTCATGCCAAACCATAGCTACACCAAATGGCAAAGCCTTTTGTGTATCTTTCAGCCATCCTCTTAAATGTACAGAACAATTAGTGCATATTACAAGAGGAGCCCACGTCTTATCCTGATCACCAACTTTACACTTAAAGTATAAATGATATGCTTTTTTACTTAAAGGTGAAATATTTTTTCTATTTGATTTTACAATAAACTTGCCACTTATATAATAAAAGGCATCCAGATTATCTATACAATTTCAAGGCATTATGATACTGCACCATTAACAAACTTAAGACTGCAATAAGATTGAACAAAATTAATTCATTCCTAAATCCAGTGCTTAGTAGAAACAACACAGCTGTGTTTTCAGCTACATATTTTGACCTGCTCAGACATAATTAATCTTCTCCATGAAGGCTCACTCTTCACTATTAGATTTGATGTCATAATATGCAACTATGATATGATTTAATTCATCGTTTAATATTTTTTATTTATAGCTTACAAATTATGTTAAAAAAGTTAAACAATAAAAAAATTAGCTAACTACATAAAATATAGGAGCTTAAAATGGTAACTGCAGATTGGAAAATGAAAAATAATCAAAATTTAAAAATATTTCAAAAATGGTGGGTGATAGAAAGATTCTGAGTTTATAATCGTTTTCAGCAAAAAGAAAAAAAAAACATTAAAAATCATGTATCGCATGTTAGGAAACAAAAGTTATGTTATAATAATATTAAATAGCATTACCGATAACAATGGTATTTGAAGCGTTTATTGTTGTGGAAGCAAGAAAATAATTGTTAAAGGTGATTGAATAGAAATATCAGTTCCTAAATTAAGATTGTGTATGTTATTCTATACTTTTAGAAATGATTTTCATTCAAACTTTGAACATTTAATGTTAAAGTTTTACAATTCAACTTTGTAAGTATGAATATTCAAAAACGTAAATTTCCTTACTTTTAACAGACCTGCTTCCTTGTTGGTATTGTTTGAATTCAGTGGATATATTTTTTACAGATAAAATTCTACTTCAGTTAGCAATAAATTGAATGAATAAAACATTTTAAAGTATTTAAAAAATTTATCTTCATCAACAATAAATTTTTTATAAGTTGTAACAGACTCTCCTTCAGTTACATTTTTTAATTATCATGAACTCAATTTTTCTTACAGCTTCTTTCCTCTTCATCAAATAGGTTATGACTGCCTATTCCTTGTCAGAAGATTGGGCCTTTTTTGGAGCAATCTAATATTCACTGCGAATATATTGATTTGAGTGAAAAGTTACCTAAATTATATCTGTCAAGCATGTTAGCGAGGGTACTGTTCTTTGAATAGGTCTTAAATGGTTAACTTATATTCCCAAACTACTGGATGTTACAATTTAAAACATAAAAAATTAATAAATCTGTGTTTAACATTAGTATGTTTTATTTATTATAACTAATGTTAAACACAAATTTATTTTTTATTTTAAATTGTTTTATATAAACAAACTGGTACATACAACAATTTTCTTATAAAGATGAAAAAGCAGCTTCAAATTATAATAAATTATGAATGACATAAAAAAAAAGTATATAAATAAATAAATGTAAAAATAACAAACTTTTTATAAAATATAAGTAATTAATTATTAACATTTTAATTAGTTTTACAGAAGAAATCAATTTATTAGTCATCCAAATTCACTGTGTAATCAGTATGACAATTAAAATGATAACTGCATAATGTGAAGATTTTTGAGCACTTTCACTCAAACAGTTCTTGCACATGTAAATCAAAATATTAGTCATTAAATCTTGATACCATATTATTTTAAAATTGTAATAGAAAGTAATTAAAGCTTGTGACATGAAGTCAGTTTCATAGTGTTAATTTTTGCTTGATAGTTACAATACATAAAAAATGGCAACAATATCTAGTAGGGTTTCAAAGGTATGAACATTTAATCCTATTTGTTTCAGCTTATAATAATTTTGTGCATTCATATTTGTCTGATTCTTTTAGGTTAATTCTGTGTCCTTATAAGATTCAGAATTTCATATATCAAAACAGAATCTATGACTGTGATAGTATAATTAAAATTATTTTCTTATTGCTTTTTTCTTTTCTTCATCAGATAGGTTATGATTGCCTGTTTATGATCAAAAAACTGGAGCAGTTTAATATTCACTGAAAATATAAAAAACTGTCTTGAAAAATATACCCAAATCTTTTAATTATCGCATATTTTAAAATTATTCCTGAGCAGTCATGTCCATTATTATTAAATATGTAACAGGATGTGGAAATGAAAACAACACGCAGCATTATTAAAACCTTAGTTGATCTATAGAAACTAATTTTCAGATACAAACACGTGGACTGCATTGGTGGTTTGAAATGTTTAATGTAATTGTTTACTAGTTTGTGTGTTAAAAACTTATATTTAAATGTACTGATTGCTTTACTTACATATTGTGAAGGAAATTAAAACCAAATATTATTTAACCTTGAAAAATGGTCAAATTTGTAATGTATAACTAATTTTTTTACAGCAGAAGAACCATATAAATAACCTAAAGAAAGTAATTAAAATGATTATTATTTCTTATATAATTTTCTTCATGTTTTTAAATAATTAACTAAATATTGTATGAAAATAATTAATAAAAATACAGGGCAAATAATTATATTAGCTATGAACTATTGATCAACAAATAAACCTTTTTCTGATTGGTACGTAATAATTATACAGATCACATCAGCAGATATGTTATTTAATGGATAAAAAAAAGGAACTGGCCAGAATTTGGCTGGATGGATCAAAGGAAATCATTGTAAGATCTTGATGAAAGCAGTATCACAAAGTAGACAGTTATATATATAAAAAAAATTTAATTAAAGTGCATATTATTTTTATTTATAGTATAAATTATGAAATAATGTTAAGAAAAGTATGTGAAATGTAAAAATAACTAAATAATAGTCCAAAATGCCTTATTGAAAATAATAATGAAATAGTTAAGAAGGGCTTAATGAAAGTTATTTGAGCATGTCTTTATGGACAAGTTGAACGGGATACAGAAAATTTTTTTATCCAGGGTTTTCTTTTAACTTTTTAATTAATATTTAAAAATTCATCAATATAGTTGTTTCTGTAAAAGATCTTTTAATTCAACTTTTAATAAATAAATTAAAATTTACTCATATGTTATATATTTTTAAAATAACAATATCCTATAATATATTTGCTATAATAGCATCATACTAAACTATATTGCAATTTTTTCATGAATAAAATGTAGGCTTGAATAATTGTAATGAGATACAACCGGTTTTAGTATAGTCACTGATCTAAGTAGCAATGCAAATATCTGTTTTTAGTGTTAGGAATAACAATACCATAAACACATTACCCAAACTACTGGAGATCTGCATTACAAATTTTCTTCTTTAACTTGTCTCATAGATGGTAAACACATGTAAAAAAAATACATACATGAAAACCACAGATCTTTGATCTTTTGTAATCTGTTCTTTCATAAAATCTTAGTGAACATGGATTGGATAGTAAATCATAAAACATAATATATATTGCTCAGGCTTGTTGAAATTCTTCAAAAAATTGTTGTAAACCTTTCAATAAGATTTATGTCAAAAAGTAATAAGTTAATTTTAAGTGTTTGTGCTTATGCATTGAGTTACTCTGGTGAGTAAATCAATATTTTATTATCAATAAAATACAATGATTTTGTTGAACAGCTGTAACATTAATTCTAACATGTTGCTTTTGCATTTTATATAGATATTACAAGATACAGTTTAAAATTTAAAGATTGACATAGCATATACAAAACATTTACCAATTTGTAGTGGGGTTTCAGTTGAGGTAGATTATTTTAAGTTGCTTTCAACATAGTATGTACTTAATAAATAGAAATTTTTGCAATAGAATTTTGATTTTGATGATTTATTGAGTATCATTTTTTGTAATCAAGGCAGCTAGTTTATTGGTAGCTTTTTTTTTATTTTATAATATTTTTTGATAATATAAATTTTTATTAAGTGTCTACATTGAGTATTATGTTTGTATGATGTTTAATATGTATGATAAACAATAATTATATAAATATTATTATAAAACAATGTTAAAGAGATGATTATAGAATGTTAAATATAATAACTCATGCTTCCAAAAAAATCATAAGAATTAGATGTTATCACTTGAAAAAAAAAAACAGACAAAGATCTCCTATTGAACCAATTTGATTTTAGAAAAAATATAGAAACAAGAGCAGCAATCCTAATCCTTGCAAATCATTGAAAAATGTATAAAAGTGAATAAAAATATTGTAATTGCATTCAGTAATATAGGTAAGGCTTTGATAATGCTACCTGTAATATAATGTTTAAAGCTCTTAAAAAATTAGTAATAGATTTTACCAGTTTTACTAGAATTGAGCGGCATTAATTGAAAGATAGAAATTGGAACAAATAATAAAGGGAGTGAGGGACAAGTATATGGTTTAATGAGATTAATCTAACAGAAAGTGTGAACAATTTTTAAACAAAATAAATATTCTTTTGAGGGAAAGACACAAGATGAAGAGATAAATAAAATGAAAACAAGATAATAAAATTCACATGAGATTGAATGCTAATATTTGGCCTGATAGCTCCAATTTGGTTATTAGAGAATCCTCATGTCTGATGGAAGGTGTAGAGATAAATAAAATGAAAACAAGATAATAAAATTCACATGAGATTGAATGCTAATATTTGGCCTGATAGCTCCAATTTGGTTATTAGAGAATCCTCATGTCTGATGGAAGGTGTATGAGAGTAGTGATATTGGATCACTGAGGCAAAGAAGCATTTAATAAATAGAAACGTTTATTGAGATGTTCATTCTCAATGAGAAAATATATTATAAAAAGCTTCTTCTTTTTTTTTGAACGAGACAGCATTTGGTTTAAAAATTATAGTACTGGTGATTCTGAGAAGAAAATCATTTATTGCATCATTCATCCTATGCAACTGATTGGTTAATGGATGGATAATGAACGGTGTTCTTGGACAACATCAAAGGGTGATGTCAGTATTATGAAATCAAACAGTTGGTTTGGGAGAGAAAATCCTTTGTGGATGAATATGCTTACCACTAATCTTTGGGTGGAAGAGAGGAAGTAAGAAAAAATATAAAAAATAAAATATTTTGAATAAACCATACATAAAAAATGTATGTATGTTTACCTACTTAATTGTAAATATGTATATTGCCTTTTAAAATAATTAATAATATTAATGTATTAATATTTAAAAAAATAACTTGCTTTTGTAAACATTTTTTTCACATCAGTTTGCTACATTTATGTCACTTTGCAAAGATTCTTGTGTAACCTACATGACTAATCAATGGCACAACACATTTATAATATACATAATTTTTTTTTTAATATTGAAAATATATTTTTTTTTTCTTTGTCTGTTTAGCCTCCGGAACTACTGCAAGGTATTACTTCAGAGGATGAATGAGGATGATGTGTA
>JAAAKQ030000428.1:0-19022 GCA_010016005.3 Zanna intricata | reverse complement strand
TTAAGGATTAATTTAAGAATTGATACATTTATCAGGTTAGTGAGTTATTTTTTATTGCTCTATTAATAACAGTTCATCACAATTGATATGATAAACAACAAAATTTGTTATACTTTTAAAACATACATATGTAATCATTTTATTTTGCTGTTTTTGTGTTTAATTTGAGGCTGTGTTCATTAATATTTTTTATTACAGAACGAAAAATGGAAGGCATTGAAGAAAATTCACATGCAATGGCGTTAAGTGGATTTAAACCACCTGGTTCAGATATGAAAGGTCAAGAAACGAAAACTGAACCTCTCCAAATGCCTATATCCTTTAGCAAAGTAAGTAAATTATGATTTTATGACTAGGCTTTTCAAGCTTTGATTCATGTGTAATAAAATCATGATGTCTCAGAAATAGGAGGAACCTTTATTCTTGTATAGAATTATGACCTGCATTGTATATCCTCAGGCATATCCTTTTAGGCTGGTATTTCTGAATTTTTTCCTTTTCTTTCTTCTTTACAACATACTGACAGTGTGCAAGATGTGGTATTAATAACACTAACTGATAAGTGCCTCCCAAAGCTTTTCTGTACAAAATTTTCTTTTTGAAATGTTACTTGTAGGTTTAGAAACTATGCTCCTAAATATTGCCATATGCTGTTGGCATTGTCAACAATAAGTTATAAATTTTGGCCAAATGTCAGCATCTCTATTCACAGTAGACAACTTTTTACGTAATTTGGATACGTAAATATATTGTTAATGTTAAAAAAAGTATACTTTTTGGATATTTGTCAGTGTAGTAAAAAAAGTTATAGTAAAACATAATCTTAACAAGTTTTGAAAAGAATTACTAGGTACCTGTTAGGGAAGAAGTTGAAAATTAAAATAAAATAATAAAAAAAACAAAACAAAAAATTAATTTGATTAGTAAATATCTGTTCACAAAAAATTCTGATTCCTAGCCACTAAAAAAATTATTAAAATATGGTTAGACACAAAAGGGGCTGATCCAGATATACTGAACAATAAAATTTATTTTTCTTTGCTTTGTGCACTTAATTTTATTAATATTTTTATAGTTACATTTTTGTTCTTTCTCTGCATCAGGTTTATCAATTCAGGTTTTAATTGTGACAAACTATGAATTCTGATGAGTAAAATTAGTGATAATTCAGTTGAAATGAAAACAAAGTGGCTGTGATGACACAATGATGGAGTGAGTGAGACCTATATTCAGTCTGGTTCAAGAAGAAGCATGAATCGGAAGATAAAAATGGTGCAGAAAACAAATACCAAATGTTACTATATCAAAGAGAAAATGAGAAGCGGTTTTGAAAAAGATAATACATAGATAAGTGTGAATTAATGTTGTTCAGAGAAAACATGTTAAATGGCTTGAACATCTGGTTGAAAACTAAAGAAATTTTACAATTTGAAAAGATTCCTTACCTTTCTTGGGAAAATGAGAAAATAAAACTGTCTCTCCTGATTTCAGACATACTGTATAGAAATTATTGAATGATGATTGTAAAATGTGATTGGTTTTGAAATCAGTGTTTACTATATAGAAAAAAAAAATCATTAACCTAAATCTACATTTTAAAGCTGTTCAGATTACAAATTTTATGAAAATATTTTGTTTTATGAAAGTATAAAAAACTAAAAAATTTAAATTGTTGCTCAAATATAATATTATTTATATTTGGTAATTGTTTATAAATTTTATAAACAATTTAATTTTAACAAAATTAACATGTTAATTTTAATAAAATTATTTCAAAATTTCAAAATAAAAATTATTTCAAAATTTCAAAATATTTCAAAATTAACATGTTAATGTTAATTTTAACAAAATTAACATGTTAAGATTAAAATGTCATTATTTCCATTTTGTTGAAAGCTGTAAATTTAATTTTTGACTAAATTTTTAGTATTTTTTTTTAATAGAAAAAAAAATTTTTTAAACATAATACTAAAAACAATAATGCTCTAAACAAATATTTAAAATAATGTATTATTCTTACATTTTTAATGTTGGAACATAAATGCCAGGAATTAAAAACGGCACTTAAAACTTAACTTATTTCAAACTGTTATTAGAATTCAGTTTTTGGTTAAATGAATAACTACTGTTATTTAAAAACACAATAGGAGAAAAATGGCATCAAAAGTAGGAAACACATTTGATGGACTATGTAACACAACACTCATCTGAACTGGCCGGCTCTCAATAAAATGTGTTGAAATAAGTTAGAGAATTAACTTTGGTGTCTGAAGTATCTGTGGGAGATTTCATAGGGATGCCAATTAGAGTACACCGTTCAACATGATGTTTTCTTTAACCAGTTTTCCAGCTACGGCTGGATCTGGGTGAGTGTATATAGGAAAATTAATTACTGCTTCTGGCTTGCCAGGCTTGACATGGCTGCAAACATAATGCAATCCAAGTGTAAATGTACTGAAAAAAACATGTCTGGAACAGACTCCAGTCGACTACTCCTCAGACATTTGGTTAATTGAAACCCACCCATCCAAAACACAAGAATTCATATAAAAACAACTGCCTTTACAAGGACTTAATCCGTAGAATTATCAGCTTAAAAAATCTGCTGATTTTGCGATGAGTTTAACCACTAGACTGACCTGGCTAGTATTCAACAAGTTAATAGATTATTATAATTGATCTATATCAATTTTAGAATTTATAAAAAATGTAACGCATTTAAGATCTGAAGTGTAAAGGAACAATGCGAGAAAATGGTGATTTAATGCGAATGATTGAACAAAAATATAACACAAAGTAGTACAAACACTATGATTGTTGTAAGAACTCATTCCAGGAGATCCACATCAATCTACAATGTATTTGATTTAGTATTTCTCTCGCATATTGTGATATGTAATTTAATTTATTTATAAGATAAAAAGCTAACAAAATTGTTTAGTTTATATAATTTTATTTTAAAATAATCTTCTTTCCATTACTATATTTTTTCCATATAATATCTTTCCTTCGGTTGTCAGTTTTTGTGTAGAATTGTGACAATGAAAAGTAATGAGGTTTATTGAAAGTATCAGTTACGTAAGTAACCAGTAACGTACTGTAAAATAAAAGAGCCTTATTGCCTTCAAATTTAAAGATTTATTGTATGTAATTTTGGGCCATTTAATTGCAGCACCTTATTTCAGTATATTGAAAAGAGGATTAAAAAGTCAGAATTACATTAATATGAATCTAATCATGGAATGAAGTAATGTCCTGAATAAACAATAAATGTTAATATAACATATAAGAAGCTATGACAGTTAGAAATTTTAGGTATTATGTTTGTTTTGATCTATATCAATAATTTCTTGTTGCACTTAGGTTTGTCGATTTGTTTTATATAGAATGAAGACACTGCAGATATGAAGCTAGATTTCTTTGACACAGAGTTACTATCTGAAGATAAATCAAGTAAAAGTATTGCAGCTCTGCAAAGATCCATAAATGCTGCACCAAATTCTGCTGCAGATCTCAATTTCAAGATAGCCTCTGTCAAGAAGGTGATGTTGATTAGTTTCTTGTTTGCTTTTTAAAATCATTTAACTTTAAAAGCAGGCTTACGGTTTCATGAACATTTAAAGGTGTACAAAAGGTACCTTGAGAAATGTTTGCTTTTAGTAATCACTTTATTACCCCTACTTTTTTGCTGTGATGCAAGTGTATCATTGTGAACAAAAATATGTAAGATAGTATTATTTTATGATGAAATAGAGAACTGTCAACATTTGCTAAATTATTGTTCAGAATTCTTATTTTATAAAAATGTAGAAAATTTATAATTTGATTTACCTTGTTCCAATTTTTTTTTTTTTTTTTGTTATAGCATGTTGCATTTAATCATCATATTATTATGTTAAGGAAATTTCTTCAGAATGTTCAGCTCTGTTCTTGCATTTTGGTGTGCACACACACACACACACACACACACACACACACACATATATATATATATATATATATAGTATTTTTTAACCAATATACATTATACACACACACACACACACACACACACACACATATATATATATATATATTTATTATTTTTTCCCTTCTTTAATGTGTAACTGAAATAAGAGAGAAAAAATACATGACTGAAGATGGCCCAAAAGCACTTTGGTGATAAGAAAGTAAAGATAAGAATTTTCTTTTATTTTGTACTTTGTAAAGTGGCTGAACTAAATTTTAGAGAACTATATTTATAGTTCTAAATAAACCAAAATTGCAGCATGTATCATTGCATTATATACCATCAAACCATTTATTTATGCTGTTGAATTATTAAAAGAGAATTCAAATGTTATGTCAGTTGTACTGATGTACAATAATAATCTTAGCCTTCAGTCTAGAAAATGTTCAGTTTTAGGGTAAAGGTAAACAATTTGGTGAAGAACATCTCTCAATTAATAAGTTGTGTATATTGGTTCATTTATTTAATGATGCTTTAAATAGAATGAATGTAACATTTTTATAAATGTTATTTTATATTTTAGTTTGTTTGTGTGTTTTATTTTATCTTATTTTTAAATTATATATCTCAAATTTTACAAATATTTTTATAAATAGGTATGGGATCAGCCTCCTCTAGGGACAGGATCGGTGATGGAGCACCATGCTGAAGATGGTAGTGTTGTTTCTACTACATCGTCGTTTACTCCAACATTTGGTAATACCGTTGAGGATCCTACTTCTTATGTAAAGACTGTTGATCCTACGGGTGTTGTGCAGGGAGAAGATGGAACTTCTCTTAATACTGGAGAGATTGTTTACAAGTATGTAATAATTTTTATTAATCTCTTTTTCCTTTTCTTAATTCCTTTCCTTGTTCATTTTTAAATTTTATCTTGAATACAGTATTAATTATGTTAGCTACTTCTTACAGACATTAAATAATCCTCTTTTCTTATAATAGCAAATTGTTTTAAAAAAAAAAAAAAATATTGTGCTCTTACAAAAGGAGTTTAGAAAATACAAGTGTTACATATTTTGTTTCACTGTAAGTTGAATTTTAATTTCTATGTTTTAGAAAACAATATTTTTTGGTTCTGGTTTTTATTAAAATTGGCACAGCTTAGTGATGCGAGTGAACATTTGGGCAATTTGAGAGACTTTTGCAAAGGATATCTGTTAATAACAAATTTGTTCTAGATTTGCAGTCATTAAATTAAAAGAATCCCTAAATAAAACTTTTGTATCTAAGTTTGATAATATTTTGGAAATTATACAAATAAAATGTTTTAATATTAGTGTCAAGTAACAGTAAATTCTTGATTTATAAACATGCTTTTATTAGCTCCTTCATTAAGAACTTGTTCCTTTCTTTCTTACCGAATTAACTCTTTAAGGCTGTTTTAACAAATTCATTTACATTATCTTTTGTGTTCTAAATATTTTTCCTTTGATTATTGTTTTAAAGTGGCACCTAAAATTTTAAAAATAATAATTTTCTTTAGTTGCTAGAATTGAGTAACAACTTTTTAATTGTTCTTTATCTCAATATTTTAGCTCCACTTTAATAAATGCTTTTTTTTTTAATTTTCTTTGATTATTTTGCTTTTTATTAAAAACTTTTAAAAATTTGAGCTCATCTGCATATATATGTGCATGTGTGTATTTCAGCACTTTTTCCCCTATAAACAGTTTTATTTTAAATTTTGGACAGGGAAACTCTACTTCTGGGTAAAAAATTTTGCTACAGTTGTGTTATTAAAGGACAGTGGTTAATGCCTGTATTTTGAATAACACAAGTTTTTCAGACATAAGTTGTTAATCTTGACAGTTTACTTTTAATCCTTTTGTTAAACCTCAAGCTTGTAAAGTTATAAGCTTTAAGATATTGATGCACGATAATTGTTGGAGATCTACAAAAGAAAAATATTAATCTATCGTCCTGTTTAATAGATTATGGACTAAATATTTTTAAATTATTGAAATTTACTTATTAATTTACACTTACAGGCTGACACCCAATTATAATTGCCAGATATATGTCTCTTTTTAATAAGATAAATTTTGTAATGTATAAAAAAGTAACCAGCCTGACCAAATTTGCACTCATAACTCTGTAGGAGAGGCTGATACAGTTTTTATTTTTATGACATGTTGGGAGCTCTGAGTATATGTGTGTGTTCATGCACTGATTGAGACCAAATTAGAACAAGAATAAACAAATTGATTTTGTATAGCATTAGTGCACATCAATTGTTAACTATCATTTTAAAGTAAATAATGTACTATTTTCATAAATTTTTTTACATCATCACCTTCAGTTCCTTTTAATCCAAGTTTCCTCAGGTTGGACCTTCTGAAAATCTCTGCACCTTTCTTGACCCATAAAACATCTTTCTTACACTCACCATATCCCCCCTTGTGCACGTCTTTTATCACATATATTCTTATATTTAATGTATTCAGTATATCCATCCAATTCATTCTTGATCTACCTCTTCGGTCTTCTGTTTCCTATGCCTGCACCATCTTGTTAATCTTTCCTCACCCATCCTTTCAATGCCCAAACCATCTGAGCTTAGATCTTGGACTCATCAAGGTTTTCCAATTTCAATTTCTTTTACTGCTTGTACTCAGCCCTCCAGCTTTCTGCCATGTAGATAAGAATTGGCCCCAAGTAGGCTAGACAGATTACTCTCTTACATTGCATTGAGGTACCTCCTTATTCCAGACCAGACTTCTTACACTCAGATAAAATCTACTTATCTTCTGTACTCTTGTACTTATTTCCTAAATCACTCTCCCATTTTCAGACAAAATTGTTCACAGATAAGTATACTCTTACTCTGTTTATTTTCCTACCATTCATAATTATGTCCATTGTATTTACCTTTTTTTCTT
The DNA here is from genome assembly GCA_010016005.3 of Zanna intricata. Lineage (NCBI taxonomy): Eukaryota > Metazoa > Arthropoda > Insecta > Hemiptera > Fulgoridae > Zanna > Zanna intricata. The sequence goes on along the minus strand of JAAAKQ030000428.1, from coordinate 12,134 downwards.
TCTTGCAAAATCACTTTATTCTTCTCAACACTAAACTTCTTACCACATATCTGAATTTCTTCTGGCTGCATACTTATTGCACGCTTTAACGTCTCAGCCTCCCTCCATACAGCCTGGTCATCTGCAAATGAGCTTGATTATTTCTTCTGCTATTTCCTTTTAATCCTTCTTGAAGAATCCATATGTAGTTATAAATAAAAGTGTGGGAGATCACAGTTCCTTGTTTCAACCTGTTCTCTAACTCAAACCAATCTGACCTCCCCTGCCTTGTCCTGACATAACTCTGGTTCTTCTCACAAGTAGCTTTAACCATCCGGATGTTTACTGTATTCACATTACATTACATGCCATGCAACTTCCCCATTGATGCTATCACATTCCTTTACTATGTACAGAAACCCCATTACTAATAATTTCTTATTATAATACCACTTGTTCTCATTTGCTTGTCTAAAAGGAAATATTGCATCTGTAGTACATCTACCATATCTGAATCCCATTTGTTCCTCTTCCAAACCCCCTCCATCCTTCTTTTGATACAGTTTTCTAATACCCTTTCAAACAACTTTACTATGTGTGGAAGTAGTGTAATACCTCTGTAATTACTGCATAATATTTTGTTCCCTTTTTAAATATGGGGATTATTATTACCAAAAATCACCTTCATTTTTCATAAAAATCTGTACCATCTTTACAATCACTGTAAACCACAAACTCCTGCAACCACCATCTCAGTGCTTACCTTATAAATTCCTTGTGCTTTGCGTAGTTTCATTTTTCGTAAAGCATCCTCTACCTCCTTCATTGTTATAATATCCCGCTTCTCCCACCCCTGGTCCTTTTTCTTACTTCTTACTCCCATTTACTTGGGTTACACCTTTCTGTATTTGCGACCCAATTTTCATTGTGCCCCTTCTCATATGACGACAGTGTGTACAATAACAGTGTATCTTGAGTGTGTGTTGCTAAAGCTACGCTATGTTCTTAATTACAAACCTTACAAATTACCAAGAAAATTTATTAATAAAATTATAAATTTGATTTATTATTATCAAGTAAATTTATTGGTATTTGGCAACATTGATCCACTGCATTGACAAAACCAAAATCGATGCCTCTCTATTGCTCTATCTTATGTCAGTCATATGTGACATTCTTGTGGCTTTGCAAGAAGTTCTGATTTGTCTCAAACATTCTGGAACGTCCATGCAACAGTTGCGCAAATGTGTGTAAATGATGCATCTCGTTCAATTACAGCCAGCCTCAGTTGAGTTGATCCTTCTGTTTGTATTGAATGTATTGTGAATGTGAATGTTGTAATTCATGTGTTAATTGCAATTCGTAGTATTAAATATTCACCGCAGTAGATTTAACAGAATCATGGATAAATTTTGAAGTGGGCGTAGGCAAGCATTAGACGATTGAGAAGCATCAACAAGTGCACAGACTGGTGTGGTTCCAAAAGTAAAATCAGAAAATATTCTCAAGAACACTTAAATTTTAGGTTTAAAATGACTCAAGTAAATGAAGAAGGAAGGTCCCTGTGTGTCATTTGCTCAAAACTTTTGGCAGCAAACAACATGAAACCTAATAAACTTAACATTTGGAAATGCTTCATAGTGAGTACTTTTAACAAATCCTGAGAATTCTTTGAATTAAAATTAAAATCATATGAAAATCAAACACTATTTTAAAAAAAAAATTTGTGAAAGAAAAGCTTTACTTGCCTCTCACAAAGTTTCATATAAAATAGCCATATGTCTCTCACCATTGGTGAAGAGCTTATTTTACCAGCTGCAATTGAGATTGTAGAGACTATGTTTGGAGATAATTCTGTCAAACAATTGCAGTCCATATCTATCAAATTTTTTTACTGTTGCCTGTTGAATTGGTGATGTAGCTGAAGATTTACAGCATCAGCTTTTCAGGGAAGTTGTGTGACAAATTATTTTCAATTCAGTTTGATGAGGTGACAGATAATAATGCAGATGCTCATTTCATTGCCTATATTCAATTTTGTGATGCTTGTCGGCAGTAGAACTACTTTTCTGCAAACCAATAGAACTCAAAGCAACAGCATTCACATTATTTTTTTCTTAAATGATTTTATAAACAAGGCAAATAAAAAGTGGAAAAATTGCATCAGAATATGCACTGATGGTGCTTGTTCAATGTCTGGAAGATTCTAAGGTATAAAAACACTTGTGAAACAAAAATCTCCACAGTGTTTGGATACATTGCTATCCACAGAGAAGCTTGGCTTTCAAAGAAATGAGTCCTGCTCTGAATATTGTGCTAATCACAGTTGTAACTGTAGTAAATTATATAAAAATGAGGCCCCTAAAATCTAGCATTTTTTCCTGCACTTTATAAAGACATGAGTGTGCAGTACATTCATTGTTACTATTTTATTGCAAGTCAAATGCTTGTTATGTGAGAAATTTGACATATATGAATTAAGATGTAAAACTACCATTTTTCTAGAAGAGGTAAGTTGATCGGAAGCCAAGAAGTTTTGAGATGGAATTAAATATATATTTGAGAAATGAAATAACTTGAATCTTCAACTCTAAGGAACAAATTCACATTTTGTATATGAATGATAAAGTTAATGCTTTTTGTAGAAAATTTGAAATTAAAAGCAAAAAAAAACCAGAAATATTTGCAAATATGGATAAATGTATTAAAACTTAACAAGGCTGACGAACAACATATGAAAGTTTTCATGCCTTGAAAATCATTTAGCCATACGGGCAAAGAATTTTAAAACATATTTTCTTGCTGACGACAGCTTTGTAGCAAATTACAAGTGGGTTAGTGATCCATTTCAGAATACTTCCAAAGCACTCTCAACTGTTGAAAAAAATCTTCTTCGGCTTCACAGCAAATGGCGAAATTAAAAGACAATTTATTTATAAAAGCACTTTGAGCAGAGGTGGATAAGTTTTATGTGTTCTGAAAACAAGCACTTCATTCAATATTACCATTTTCAACATCCTACCTTTGTGAAACCAGTTTTTTCTGCAGTGGCTGCTTTAAAGACAAAATATAGATCTCAATTAATTATAGGAAGAATTAATTATTTTCTACTATTAAACCTTCATTTGAAAAATTTTGTTCTGCAAGACAGGCCCAAGGGAGTCACTAATAATTATTAAACTTGTTTTTAATTTGATACTGATAAGTTAATAATACATTGTACAGTACTGACACAGTCATATTTATAATTGTATTATATCAGTATAAATGTGTATTTATTATGTCAGAATGTATTTTGTTTTGCTTTCCTTTCAATAAATTTTTTAATATTTTCTTTTTATGTGCTCGTTAACCCCCTCTCCCCCCATTTATTGTTATCACATCCCCCAGGGGGCAAAACCCACAGGTTGGAAAACACTGGGTTATGAAGTTTACAAAAATGTTATTTCCATCTATAAAGTGTTTCATGCTCCTTTACTGACACATGTTATACATTGTTTTTAAAAAACTTTGTATCTTTTGGACTTTTTCTTTTATTGGAGTATTCTCTTATTACCTTGTGAGTCCCTTTCCAGATCTTTTGTAAACTCTTTTCAACATTGTGTTCCTCTTTCTATTTAATTTATAGTTTTTTTTTTTTAAATTCCTTCCCTATATATATATATATATATACACCCCTATCTTCATTCTTATGGCTTGGTCTTCACTTCTTTTATGCTATCTTTTTCTCAACTGCGTTGAACGTCAACTACGTTGTCAATCCCCTACTTTGTTTCCTTTTCCACTGCTTCTACTATATACTTGCTCTGTTATATTATCTCCCATGTTATTCTTGAAGCACCCCTCTTCAAATTCTTCCATTTTGTTGTTTTCTTTCAACTTCCACATTTTAATTTTTCTTTCTCTTATAACCTTCACCTACGCTCTCCTCCAGCCTTTGTTTCTTCACAAACCACCCTCACTATCAGTTTCTTCATTTATCTCTTTCTTGTGCACGCGTGTGTGATTAACAGGTTCAATTACCACTCTTATGTTTATCTTTCTCCATCTGTACCTCACTCAACTTTCTTTCTCTTCTTATCAAACCATGAGTTACCACTATAAATTTATTTTGTTCACAAAACTGTATTATTTCACCTTCCTTATTTCTTCCTACACATCAATGTGGTCCCAGGACCTCCTCTATTCCATTCCCTTTTTTTTCCCTATCTGGTGCACTCATCTCTTGTATTATTACTGTCTCCTTATCCTCTCTGGAACTTTCTCTAAGAACTGGTGTATATTCTCTTCAGCACATTCCACTTGTGGTGCGTACACTTTTATAATATCCTGAGTCCTATGATTCTATCTCCTGCCTCCACCTCTGTACCTTCCCTAATATCTTTTCCCTTCCATTTAATTTTGCTTAATCCCAAAATCCTTATTCTTTTTTCTTTCATACAATCTACCAGTTACTCTCTTGTGCTGTCGCTATCTATAAATATATAATATATATGTATAATATGTATTTTTAGTAGTATGCAGTATTCTGTATACATACTGTTTGTAGTTTGCTGTACTACTATATGTTACAAATTATCCTGCAGAACAAAAGTAAAAATTAGTCGTGCTGTAGTTGTAACTTATTAATTCACATTAAACACTAAATAAATATTTTCACTTTCAGTAGCTCGTTGCCAATAGGTAATGACGGACAAAGATTGTTAAATCCTTGTTCAGACGATGGCACAGAGTCATCATTGTTTTGGCTATTTACAATAAACTAGCCTGTATGTCTACTGTCCTGTGAATCATAACTCTCATCATTCCTTATCTTGTCACAATTTTTATTTAAATTAATTATGTAATGCTTGTATAAGTACCTTATCTATGTGTTGTTTTTGTCCATCACAAAGTCTTTAGTGTGTGTGTGTGTGTGCATGCATGTATGTGTGCGCGTGTGTGTGCATGCATGCATGTATGTGCGTGTGTGTGAAGGCACAAATGCATATGCATTTTTGTTTTCCATTCATTCGCTGAATTTGTCATTTTAATTTTAATTTTTTATTTTTACGGATCCATATTACAGTTCAGTACAAGTTCAGGACTGTACAGTTTGTTAGTGTAGTGTTCTTGCGGACAGTGTGTGTTAGTGAAACAAATATGCGTTGAAAAAAAGGATTGTGTTGGACTTAAATACTGTACATTTATTTTAATTTAAATTATATTTATTTATTAAAGTGTATTAGTTACACTAATTACACTGTAATTCATTATTTTTCAAAACTATTTGTTCCTAAGTTTAAGATTTTAAAAAATTAAAATACAAGAATTGTCATACTATCCAGCATACTGTACTATACGTGCTAACATCAGATAGAAATTTTGTGCTAACAAACTACTGTACAATCCGCTGCTGAAAATTACATGGGATTCTGGTAAGTACACTACCACATTTTTTCTTTTTGTGTAGTCTGCAAAAATTCATCCCTGTATTCAGAATCCTGTTCACTTGGAAAATATTTTCAGTCCTGCGAAATCCCATTAACTAAGGTTTTACTGTGTTACTCTTTTTTAGTTTTTATTTGTATATTTAGTAATTTTTCCTCTCCCAATTTTTAGTCCTGCAGGTCAGTGTCAGTCTGTGCCGGTTCCAGGCAGTGCTGGCAGTTACGTGTCAGCTGTCCCTAACATGATGAAACCTGATGCAACCAGCTCGGCCACAAGTAATGTATGTAAGGTAAATGAATTGACAGCTGTGTTGTGATGTACTTTACTGTTCTATATTGGGCAAAACCTTTTGTCTACTAAAGTGCAAGTACAACACCTATTCTTGTTTTTCTGTCTTAATTATTTATTTTTAATTAAAATAATGTAAATTACATTTCCATTAATTGTTTCTGGATTTGGTTTATTTGCATGCTTATGTTGATTATTGTTGTTAGTGAATATAATTTATGTTGTTGCTGCTTAAATTATCAGTTATGCAGAGTTTATTATAATTATTGAATTTTATACTGCCACATGTTATCTTGTGTTGACTGTCTTGCGTCTTGAGGTAAATTGTCCACTGAAGAACTGGTAAAATTATAATACGTACAATATAAATATGGTCAAAATCACCACTTAATTAAATAATATCACATAAATCCATAACAAAATGGATGTCAAATTTTTGGCAAGGTCAATTCAAGAAGAGAGTAATTATATTTTCCAGTATATAATTCAAGGTTTTTCCCTACATTTTCTCTTAAAATGGGAAGGTCACCTATATGCAGGAGCTGATTTACCATTTGAATTCAATTGGTCTTCTAAGTTGTATCATTATTTTTTCATTTCTACATTTGTGGTTAGGTACAGTTGAATCACTAACTTGAGAAGGGCATCAATCACAAAATCTTAGTTTTTCAAGAGATTAAAAAATGTTTATTAGAGTCTTAAAATGACTTAATTAGTATAAATGAATGTTATTCCAAAATTCTTTAGTGTAAGAAAAACATTGGCTTGGACAAATTAAAAAAAATTTGAATACACTCATAAATTTTCTTTGAATTTGGACTCATGATATTTTCAAACAGTGAATTTAGAAGAACATCAAAAGGGAGAATTATGCTTCAATGAAATAAAAGTTTAAGAATATTTTTTTTCTAAAAGTGCGAAAATGATTGGTAGGGCCATAAAATTTAGTTAAAATTATTTTTTCTGATTTTTAAAATTCTTCATCTAATATCTCAAAGTCATCTTCTTCAAACACATCACCTTTCTTTTCTCCTTTTCCATAAGTTGTCTGCTGCAGTATTTCTTCATAGATAAGTATTCAGACATGAGGAAATAACTTATGTACGTCATCTAGTTTTTCTTTCATGATGGACTTTTTCCTAAAATAAGCAAGTCCTGGTACTGAAGGTTTTTATTTGTATTTCTTGACAAGCAACATATACAAAACTTTACATTATCAATGAAGCTCCTTGTTGTTAATACTCCTGGATTGCAGCTTGAGTAGGAAGACATTAAGTAACTAGCGGGATCAAAATTAACCTTAGCAGCCTTTATGACAGATTTGCCGTAAGTTTCATTAGATACACAGCTTTTCTTATAGCTGTTAGACCACCCAGAATTTTTAACTGTAAAATGTTGCTGGTTTGAACTTCTTTAATAATGAAATTTGATCTTTCAAATTGCATTCGATTGTTTTCTTTTTATAATTCCAAAATCCCATTCCCATGGAAGGAAAGAATGCCCACACACTGGATAATAATGAATTATTTCTTTAAACCTTTCTTTCATTATGTGTTACAGCTAGGAACATTTTTATTATTGAATGATTTCTGTTTTGACTGCCACAAATATCGCTAAAAATAAAGTTTTGATACTTCTTGATAACTCTTAACCGAGTTTTTGTAACATCAAGTTTTTTAACCAAGGTTTCATCATCTCTTGTTACTTCTGGTTATGTTATTTGCTGTAATGTAATCATATACCAATGAGCAAACCTCATTAGGTGATTTACAGGCTATAGTCTCATGATATAAAAAAATCTTTGAAGCATTCATTTTAAATTCTTAATACAAAAAATATTTAAACCCAGATGCCAGTAATAGAAAATATCCTGAACAGATATGTTTGGCAAGTATGTTACTTGCATGAAATAAAAAGCTACAACTGCAATATCTTATTATTTTTCTCCCTACACTGGGCTGTAAAATGTTGTTACTCATTGTAAAATCTTTTACTTTGGTTTTTATGTACCCACCATTCTGCAGCTGCTGCTCTCTTAACATTTTCAGCATGGTATGGATCTTTAATTTTTACATTGAACTGTTCACATGTACAGCAAGTACCAATTTGAGGCCTACCGAACTGCTATAAAAATTCTCCATAAAAAAGTTTATTATAAAATTCATACTTAACAGATGTATCCAGATATTTTACTCTGAATATCTTATATATAGTTTTTACATTTAACTGTGCATCTACTTACTGGCTATGTTTTCCATAAGAGTACATTCATTTTTTTTTGGATAACACTATAAAATCCTGTATTTTTACACAAACAACAGCAGGTAAGGCATTGCATCTTATAATATCAAGGAAGAAATAAATCTACCGTGTTTCTCAGAAACTGCAAATAATTCTGAGAGAGGCCTTTTTACACATGTTTTGCCTGATCCTCTTAAAATTAACAAAGTACAAAAAATTTGCTGATCTGGTTTTTGGGTTTGCACTTCATCGTCCTTTGTTACAACCCAAAATCATATTCCAACAAGATGGAGCCCACCTCATTGCGGTTATTAGTGTGTGAATCCCTCAACTACATGTTGCAAATCACTGGAATAGATGTGATGGACCGATTGCTTGGCCGCCTGGATCACCAGATATAATTCCATGTGATTTTTTCCTGTGAGTTTTCATCATGGATAATGTATACAAAATACAAATAACGAGTATTGATGACCTTAAGGAAAGGATTGTGAATGTATTCACTCAGTGGTGTGGATATGTTCATTATGAACATGGCATGAAATTGGTTACAGGTTGGATATTCTGCAGATGATTAATGGTGTACACATTGAATGGTCTTTGATTGCTGGTAAAAAAAGGATTTTCAGTTTTAATGTTTAGAAATTCTTACAACCTGTTTTTGTACCTTAATAAATAAATTATTAATTCAATATCAAAGATGTTCATATAATACTTGGACATGTAGTACATTCTTTGGATTGTAAAGAGTTCAGCAAGTTGAGCCCACCGAAATACAGTGCACTCAGCTCAATGAAGAAGGGAATAGGAAATAACTTTTCTCATTGCTTTTTCTAAAAGAAAGGCCTGTCAAGGATTACTATAGATTGAATCCTGAGTCATTTTCAAGATTTTACTTATGAGACGTGTTGGATTGTCTGCAATTTTTGCAGTTACAACACCTAATATGTATAAATACTTAGTTATCTAAAGATTTACATGTAATTTATCAAATCAGAATGTTATATTGTGTTCCACTAACAGTATTATTGAAGTTATAAAATAAATCTCAATAACATTTTCAAATGTAATATTTAAGGACTGGCCTTGTCTTTGTTATTTGAACAAATATGTATATATTAATGAAAACAAATACTAAGTTTATTTTTTTGTCTTTATTTTAAAATAAACATTACATTCTTCTAAAGAAAGAGAAGAAAATCTTTTTAAGCCCAAGTTAGTGAATGAAGTGAAATGGCTTTAAATTTATTTCCCGAACATAATATAGCATCAACACACTCATTTATTATCAGAGGGATGAATAAAAATTAATTTCAAATTATTTAAGGCAGATATGAAATCAGTAAGCTTAAATAGTGACAAGTTTTCATAATGTATAGTGTCATTTATTTCTGTTAAGTATATAGTAGGTCAGTCCACTGCTATGAAGAATTGCATGCTAATTAATGTTTTTAGTATTGTGCATAGGATGTTTTTCTTCAGTGATGTTCCATACATCTGTATTTCTAAGAATTTTGTGATACTCTCTCTCCTGTAGGTGGCTCTGTAAAGGAATCCAGTTGTGAATTTTGAAAATCTTATAACAGCTTTCAAAGTTTATACATAATTCAGATAGCCTATCGTAAATCAGGTCACTTATTGTTTTTTTTACCTATGCCCCGTAACACTTATACTCATGAGGAACTGCTAATAAGTTCATTAGCTTAAAATGTACTAAAAATTGAAACATAATATTGAACTTTAGTTGTAGAAAAAATTATTTCTACTAGTTATTTCTAATACAACATACTGTATCCTTATCACCATAGCAAGCAAAGTTTTTTGAATTAGGATTATCGGTTTACATTTTTTAAATATAAACTTATCCGTTAAAGTTTAATAAATCTTCATCACATAAAGAAAAATTAAATTAAGTCATTTCCCAATGAATATCATCTGTTCATAATAGATTTTTTGACTCTTCCAGTGTTATCAGTACATTACCATTAATGTTAAAATCAAAATTTATGATGAAGGTTTTCCTTACAATGTTCTCAATGTTTGTCAAAATGCATACGATCATAAGCTTTCCTATGAAGTAAAATATATTTTTTTGACATAACCAAAGTGAATGGTTGTACGATCTCCCTGTGAAATAGCTTTTCAGTAACATAACCTTCCTAATAGACTTATGTTTCCTGCAATATTGTAAGTTAAATTCATTTGTCAATTGTTACTAGTATAGAATGCAAGAATTTTTTTTTTTTTTGAGAAATCACAAATTCAGAAACTTGAAAATTAATTTGTATTTTGTAAGTCTGTTATATAATGTTGTCAGAAAGTTTAGAGATAGGCCTACATTTCATTGAGTCCACTATGACCCTAACTGCATTTCAGTCAACATGTTAACATGGTGTTAATATGTTTGTGTTAACAAAAAAAAATGTTTTTTTTTGTTTTGAAAACAGGGCTAACAAAATCCTGTTTTCCTGATTAAAAATTTGTTTTTCTTGAAAACAGCTAGTCCTACATCTATGAAATTTTTACTATAGCTTTATTATGATATATATATTGATTATGAAATAATTATACAACCTGGAGAGAAAAAATTCCTACTCATTTGGTCACCTGTGCAACAAATTTTTTTCTTTGGAAATTCAATGGCAAAAGTGGTTTTTTTTTTTTTGTTTCGTGATAACTCTCGATTAGGAACAGTTAGACTTATTACAACTGCAGAACTGTTTTCACTGTGTCATGTTTGTGACAGATTGACTGTGTACACATTCTCTCATGACCTTGAATCAGACTGTTGTTTATAACCTTACTACTTTTTAATCTTGTGTAAAATAAAATTCTGTGGAAATGGGGCAAGTGGCAAACCATTGATAGGCACAAGTGCAGTAAATCATACCGATCAATAGCACTTAAACTTAATGTGTCTGAAAATGTGTGTTGAGAATGCTGTGAAACATTTTAAGGAAGCCAGCTAAATCATCGAAGCTCTTTAAAGTGACTGACCATACCAAACCTCACTTTGTCAGGATTGAAAGCTTTTAATTACGAGTCGTAAAAACGTGAAATTATAGTGATTTATTGTCTGTTAAGACCTCAGTATTTGTGTGTATCTTCATGGCTTCAGGAAGTAGGTATGAACGCTTTCTTTGCACTCTGCTAACCCTTGTTAAATGATCTTACTAAAAAGTGATGCAAAATTTGGTGTAAGGCTCGACTTGGCTGGTTAAAAGATGTTTGGAGTGTTGTCTTCTCAGATGAAAGCTGATTTGAATTATATCCTATGTGCAAAATCAGGTGCGACATATAAAGACTGAAAAATTTTGCCTGCTTATGTTGTTCTGGAAGTTCAGGCCAGTGGCAGGACAATGATGATTTGGGGTTCCATCACATCTGAGAGCCCAGGACAGCTTTCTTTTGTTGAAGGGACTATGGGTAGTGTAAAATACTGCCAAGCAATGGATCAAGTCATGCTACCATCGATTAAATAATTACTTGGGGAAAAATTTTATCCACCACCAAGACAACGCCCCATATCACATCTCCTGTTACACCAAGGACTGATTTTCTAAGCAAGATGTTGAGGTTCTTCAATGACCAGCAAGGAGTCATGACCTAAACCCCATTAAAAATATATGGAACATGATGGCTCAATGTCTAGCCAAAGAAAAGCCTAAGAGTAAGACCGAGTTAAAGATTATGTTGGCACAGATTTGACAGAACATTGCCAAGGATAATTGTCTGAAGGTTATCAACTCTATGCTAAAGAGGATGAAGTTCTACAAGACTAAGGGAGCACTATTAACTACTGAATCATGTATTGTATATACCAGAGGTGTCAAACTCAATTTTGCAGAGGAACATATATTAAATTTAGAATGTGTAGGCAGGCCAGATTCAAATAAAAAAAATGTACTGAATTATTATAACATTTATTTATTTAATTATGTAGTATATAATATACGGTTGTTAAAAATCATATCAAAGTTATAGAAGAGGGTAATTATTTTGAGCTCGAGGATCCAGATACCTGACTTCTCTTGTTTTTGATAAGCTCATTGATGTCAGGTATCATATTCATTGTAATTATTTTAAGAATTGATTGGAGATGTTCATTCGTAAGTCTTATGCAATGTTTGTTCTTATTTATTTTCATGACGGAAAACATCTGCTCACATAAATAGGTGCTACCAAACATGCACAGA
>JAAAKQ030000417.1:0-14788 GCA_010016005.3 Zanna intricata | reverse complement strand
AATTTTATATATCATTTTGTGATATATAAAAAATAACTTGTTAAGTTGTACAAATAAAAATAACTTATCTCAATCATTAACTACATCCTTCATACTAAATTACAATTATAATTATGCTATTTATAAGTAATAATTTTACATTTATGATTAGCTTGCGATTATAAAAAGATGTCACAGAATAAGACTACAATAACAAGACAAACTGTGAATACTGATTTACTACAGATAATAGAGACATATGCACATTGTAAGAAAACGTAGTTGCATTGTTACTGAAATCTTTACAAAATATAATAATTTAGTGCTAACTGACTATCAGTTGTATTGACTGATTAATAAAAAACATAATACAAACTATCAACAGTCATTCTTAAATATTCTCAGCATATAACAATTAAGTGACCTGTTGCCACAAATAAGTGATAACTACTTGTCAATGAAAAAATATTCATAATTTTAATTCAAGTTACATTATTAGAAAAAGTATCTGCAAAATAAATTTAAAAAAGAAAGGGCCCTCACATTTAAATAAAACACAAAAATAAACTAACATCTTATATGTATAAATAAAATATTCAAATTACTAAACAATACAAACCAAAATAAAGCACTCTGCACAAGTGTAGAGGGCTTTCACAAAACAGGGGATCCTCTGTGTATGAGGGTGATAGAAAAAGTTACATACAGTAACTAATACATACAATAAAGTTTTTATACAGAAAAGGTTACTTTCTTAAAGTAGCTTAGCCTTACTATAAATGAATAGTAAGGTAAGTAACTATACTTTCTTCTTAACCTTAGAAATAATATTTTTTCCTCCTCTTAAAAATAATCATTCTCTTAATAACAATAACACATACTTCTTTCTGAGGTATGGATACATTGCACACTCTTCAAGCAGATACTTAACAGTGAGCGGTTTGTCACATACCCCATACATTGGTGTTTCGTCATCTGAAAGTAAATATGAATTTTTTATTCATATTTGAACAATTCTCAATCTTGTCAATGCCACTTGCTCCCCACAAGTTAGTTTTGCGTGGACTAATTTTTATTGCATTTAATTTTGTGTTTAATCGTCTCCATTCATTACTCCAAATGTTCCTAATAGTATTAGTTACTTGATTTCTAACATCTGCCATCTGCAAATAGGGACTATGCCTCATATTCTTACAATTTGTAGCCATTCTGGCGGCTTCATCAGTGCTTTTGTTTCCTGACATACCACAACGCCCTAGAATCAATATGAATTCACATCGCTGTCTCATTTGATTTAACTCATTTAGAATGGACAGGATGTTTCCAACAAGGGCATCCTCAAAGTTTTTATTCTGAAGTAGATAATGCGCTTAAAGAGTCTGAACGTATAAGCACTCTCTCTTCATGAAAACGTTCTTTGTGGTGAAGAGCTTGCTGTATAAAAATGAGCTCAACCATGAAGACAATGGGAGTGTCAGAGAATTATCTTCAACATTAACATACAAAGCATGTCCAACACTATGTTCAGTTTTAAAACCATCACTATAAATTTTTATAAATCTCTTATAGCTATGAGGATTGATAAAAATTACTGTTGGATGACCATTGATGGTCATTATCATATATTTTTCCATAGAAGAGATGTAATCTTTTGTTATGTTGGGGAAAAAATATGGAAACATTTCTTTTGTTGAAACTGCTAATGTATCAAGAAAGAAATTTCGTATTTAATTGCTAACTAATGGTACTAACCCATGTTTGATTGTTCAACTTGCATGAAAAATTAATCCCTTCTTTAGCAAGGCTTGCTGTGAGGTACACCCAAACATAGGGCTACCAACCCTGGAGGTCTGACTTTGTACTCTGGCATATGTCTTGGTGCACAGTAGATGCACAGATTATGCATTGATTCCAGGCCTCTACTCATTGAACCTTTCAGGATTCCTATGCACAGATACACATGGGGTTCTTAGCACATCCTTGAAATTAGAGGGGCATTTTGACAATGAAAGGGATTTTGTTACATCTGCTCTCACATTGATCCTGGCTATCACAACTAAAGATGATCCAAAAAAATGTGCCTCTTAAGTCCTTTTCAAAATTGTTCACATAAAACATTAGCAGCAGCCAATCTACATAGATCCTAAAGATGCAAGTAAGGTCAAAAGAATGATCACATTCCTGAGAAAAATACTCTGGGCCAAATTGGTCAGCTTAATGTGTTATATAGACGATACATGTGTTATTCGGCCTTGAATGTTTAACGTAGATGATATGTTCTAGATGGGAGGGATTATCTATCTACCCTAAGGCAAGAAAAAAATTAATGATTCATTTAACTTCAATTTCAAATCAAAAAAGACATTTCCCTCAATAAGGTTTAAGAAAAACTTCCCAGAAGTTTACTGATAAAAAATTCTTCAGTAATTTTTGACTTTTTTTTTAAAGGACATAAAAAAAATTGTAAAGGACGCTTTTGCTTTTATTTCAAGTTTACAATTATCAAAATTAGCATCCTAAACAATAACAATTATAAATGGTAGCTTCTTTGTATCTAACAACTTAAAATTACTTATGACTGATAATGAATATCAAATGATCTACAAAAATAATATTAATTCTTAAGGATAAGGGCGGTAATGTCAATATAAAAAATAAAATTACCCAAAAAAAAAACAAACACTGGAGAGTTTTTTCTGATAATAATTAAAGTTAAAGTAACAAATATTTATTTGAATAAGTAATTAACCACTGTACACAGTCAAAATTTCATTAACAACACTTACCAAAGTTTTTTTTAAACCAGAAGTTTTGTAGTTTATTCATAACTTCAGCTTCAATATAAGTTATAAACAACAAATTTATTATTTTTTGAAAAAGTTACACTCACTTTGACAACAATAATAATAATATGACAAAGTCTTCCTCATGGAATGAAATTTCTAAAAATCTTACTCAAAAATTTATATATATAAACCTTAAAATTCAAAAATAATTATTAAAGTAGAAACAGAAACATTAAATTATTATTTTTATTTTCTAAACAACTAAATGTTAGTGTTTTTATAAATTTATAAAGTAAGCAAGTAATTTATTGTTTTAAGTCATTTGTAACATGATAAAAAATACTGTTGCATGATCGCACCTCGATCAGGATATTGAGAAATTGACAGTTGAAAATGTTTATATTATTACAAGTTATTAGTTTAAAAACAAAATAAAATAAGACAAAGCAATAGTAATAATGACAATAATAATCACAGCAATCATAACCAGAATAATATTAATAAGCAAATAATAATTGTAGTAATCACAACCACAACAATAATAATAATAATAATAATGATGATAATAAACGTCAATAATAACTGATAAATATAATTTTTGTTTCCTGTTTTGTCATTAGTAATTACATTTTGTTTGTTTTTGTAACAAACATCTTTTACTGAAAACATTAACAAAACATTTTACATTTTACTAATTTACTTACAATTTAAAAAAAAACCTTTTGATAAGAAATTTTTTAGTATAAAGTAAGGTATGGAAACTTATTCAACTAAATATACAAAAGTTAAAATTAAGGAACATTAGTAATACATTGAAAACTGAGGGTTTAATAATTCACAACTAATTACATGGGTTGACTTTTCTTTCAAGTAGTGAGTGAGAAAATTGCTACTGGTTAGTAATCTTTGCTTTGAGTGCAATTGTTTAAGCCAAATAAAGAAGAAGACTGTTGGAACTTTAAAATAATAAATATGAAAGAATTTAACATGGAAGATTTAAATAAAATTGTATATCTAAAGCAATAACAACAATTTTTTTAATATGAAATAAGTTAATTATGGGATATAAAAATATTTAATCCAACAGAAAATATATAAGGGTTAACAGATTTAAAATATGATACGAACTCAGATATACACAAGGATCTTTTAATTCTGAATTTGTTCACTATTGTTTCAAGAGTGAAGATTATTTTGCATAATAAAGTAAAGGAATTAAGCAGACTTGTTTTGCATTTGAAAATAAAAAATACACCATCAATTTAATGAAACTGTGGCACATAGAAATGGGCATTACTTGAATAGATTATAATAGAGTAAGATAAACTTGTGTATCTACTTTAGATCCTTTGCTCCATTAAACAGAAAAAAAAATTATTTTTTTCAAAAAATGATTATGTTTAACTACAATATGTGCTTTCAGATTATGTTGCCATTTTGAACAGTAATCACAATAAGAACATTTAAATTTTGGTTCTGGACCACATTCTTTCTTTAAATGTGAAGTTCATGCATTCTTCCATTTGTATATCCGCATTTATGGCAAGAATAACCCACGCCGTCAGAAATATCAACATAATTCTTCTCAATTAAAATACCTGGAAGAATAATTTTAAACAATTAACAAAGGCATAAGTTTATATAAATAATAATCTAAATTCTTTTCTAAAGAAAGTACAAAATACTTTAGTTGTATACTTTTAAAAATATTCACATTAATGATCTAATTGATAAACAAGTAGAGGGGCAATGGAATAATCTACCAATACTCAGGCAGGCATATTTATATTTTTCTCCCTACCATCCTCTCACTTGGCTCTCTCTTTTGCAAATTGCATGAATCGATAGTACTGAAGCCTCAGTCGGTACATATATGGGCATGTCCTATTTTTATATGTATTTTCCAATTATTAATCCATAATTATAGTGTAATATTTTCTGTATTATGCCATTTTTATACTCTGGTACCCTTGGGAGGGTTCCTGTTCATTTAAAATTTCTCAAAAGAGATCCACTCAAATATTTTATGAAGAACCCGAATTAGGTCTCAAAACCTGGAGAGCGAAAAGTCTGCATTCACCATAACTGAATTGGTAAATTAGTTTGCATAAAAAATTAACATTACTTTCATAAAATTTTACAGAACTACTATACTTACATTACATAATAATACTAACAACTTTAGAAAATACTTCAGTTATTTATGCGACGACGAAATGTGAATAGTGCTGCTGCTGAGAGGTTCAAAAAGAATTTGAACTTGCATACACATTCTCTTTCTCTCGATCATAACTCATAATATTAAATCTATCTCTTATCCCTATAATCAACGAATCAAATTACCTCTTTTTTGAACCTTTGAGACTAAACACGCTGATAAAATGATATTCCTATATTAGTTCATGAAAATGAACTGTTATTTCTCTTTATCAAATAGGCGTATTATATTTAGACACAATATTGAGAATAATTTATAGCTAATAAATAAAGAAATTTACAACATCTGCCCTTTATTAATAAAATAATATTAGTATTTAACATATACGTTTTGTATAGTATCATCATTGAGGTCTACAAGCAGCAGCAGCAAAAATTTTGACATCATAGTCAGTAGAACTGTTATGTACATAAAACAAACCTTTCTTGAGTATGCATGTGTTGTTTTCATCAACAATGTGACAAATATCTACAAATAACATATTCACAGACAAGAGACCTGGATAGTACACCTACTGAAAGAAATAAACTAGAGATTTTAGAGAAATTTTCAAGGCACATTTATCATAATTAATGTACACTGTATAAATTACTAATAAGCAATAATCTTAAATAAAACCCAAAATAAAATAATAATATCTAAAATAATACATCAGAAATTAATAATAACTATTAATTTTATTTTCAAATTTTTAAGTATTCTTTGGGTTTGATATATTAATTGCTTTTGATGTCAAGAAAAAACCTGCTGACAAATAGTAAATTTTCAATTTTTGTCATATTTTGTTTTGGGTTCTCTTAATAACTTAGTAAATAATCTATTCTGTTTATTTTTATTCATTTCCATATCTTATTAGTTAATTATTATTGCATTTTTTGCTGTTATTATTTTGGTATTTTTCAATGGAACAGAACCAAACATAAAATTATAGCTTTTTAAAGAAAATTTCTAATACTTTTAAAATTTTATCATTGTGTATAAAACATATAAAAAATAATCCTTATAATTAAACAAAATAATGTATTTTTTATTTATAAGAAGATTAATATTCTAAAAAAAAAATATCAAATTATAAATATCAATGAAAGAAAACACAATAATGCAATCAAAAATTTTCATACTGCAATGCAGTAGGTAATTAACAGTAAAAGAAAACTTTATGAATTAAAGCAGTAACACTTAACAATCTTCAATAAAAACAAAACATTTTAATATATAATACGATGGTTAAAATAAAAAAAATTACAAATCAAAGTATTGTGACATTAATTCACAAAAGAAAAACACATTAGTATTTAAAAAGGTATGTTATTGCAAGTAAGAGGGAACACATGGTGGTAATAAATATATACAAAGTAACAATGTACTCTGTTACTGGCAAGTTGTTAATTTAACAGAAATAACTGACACTACTAATGATGAAAATAAAGAGAAATAAAAAGAAAAAAGAGCTTTATATATAAATCAACTTAAAATGATATTTAAAAAATGTTCAGTCATAAAACTTAAAATAAATTCCATACAAATTAACAAGGCATAGTGATCTAGTAGATACTTTTATTATAATAACCAAATAAAATGGAAAAATTCAAAAAGAATTTTACCAAACATGGAAGTTGTAACAATCAATACACATTAAAAACAATAAAAGTAATCTAATTACATTAATGAATAGTAAAAATTTGTCTCCTAGCATCAGATTTTATTATTTATATAACTAATATTTGTACTTATTGCTTCATCTGATTTTTTTTAAAATGAAATTAATTAAAAATATTAAAATTACATAGAAATATGTATAATTCCAGTATATTCCACTGATTCTGTATATTAGTGATCTTCTTAGTTACTGATATAAGATGTACTATTCTTGTGCCATTACAGTCTATTAATACATATTGAAAGTATTAATTTTAGTACCATAATTTATCATATTTTAAACATATTCATTCTATGAATATATTTTAATGTATTTTCTCATTTCGATTGCAGAAATTGTAAACTTACCTCTCTGTAATTTTAGTCTACAGTACTAAATTACATTTTTAAGTAAATTTTATTACAAAAAAAAAAAAAAAATGTTCTGATGAAGCAGAGATCTCCTTTTATTATTATTTTTTTTTTTAGCCTCCAGTTATCACCATCAGGTATTGCTTTACAGGATGAGATGAAATTGCAATTTTGTAGAATGTGAAGATTCCATGTCTGACTGGGATTCGAATCCGGGATTTCAGGATACAAGGCTGAGATGCTACCACCCATGCAAAAAAAAAAAAAAAAAATACTGAATGCGGAGGAGGAAAAAGGGGCAGGGAATGAAAAAATTTTTTTAATAAAATGGAATCTTCACCACAGATTGATGATAAATAATCCACTTATTTAAAAACATGTGAAAATAAAGTTTTCGACTCGCTTATAAAATTATTAAACAGAATTTTGAATATAATAAACTTACTTCCTTCAAATTATACAATCTTTTAGTAAAACAAATAAATTTTTTTTCATTAAAAAATATATACATAATTTGGAATATACACACAAATTTGAATTAGTCTAATGATACAACCGCAACATAGTAAAAAAATAACATAATTCCAAAATTAGAGGACAGTAAATTTGTTTTTTATTAAAAATATTTTAATTTTAATATTAAGTCAAAAATTGAAGTAAAAATGCAGGTACTAATACACATCAAACAAAAAAAAAAAAACTTTTAAACTTTTAAAATCCATAGAAATCTTTTATTTAAAGAGATTCATCCTTAAATAATTATGTTTCAATAAGTGTACAGGAGCAATTCATTTTTTTTTTTGTAAGTTAGAGCCAAAAAACTTCATTGGCATATGAAAAAAAATTTACTTTTAGCATGAAAAATACTGTTGAGAATAAAAAAATGAAATAGTCTAAAAAAGATAATAAAAATGTTTTAAGTGTTTTATAGTAATATGCTTTTTTAAATTGCTAGGATATTTTGTTTTATGAGAATAAGGGCACCATTGTGAAGGATACCTTATGCACTTAAATATGAGAGTCTATCTATTTCTTTTCCAATATAGTTTCCCATGCTTAAGAGACGAGTATGATTCCTTTTTATTATTAAAATCAAATCATCATAATCTTCTCAGCCTGAAAATAAATATTGTCATTTATATAAAAACAAAATGAAGTTTTTTTAAATGAAAATAAAAACATTATATAAATGCTACCTAACAGAGAACATAAAACACCATAATTTTTTATATAAACTGTACCTGACACGTACAGTTGAGAATACGGAGTAGCAAACACTGTAACTTTCCTACAGGAGTTTATAACTACTACTCACAAAAAAAAATTCTATTAAACACTCTGGGGATTTCAGCACATCAATAACTGATTAAAAAGTAAAAAATAGTTAAAAAAATTATTATGGACAATTGCAGAATCGCTGGCAGAGATTCAATAAGGATTACTAACTAGAAATTCTACACTATTTGCATGAAGCTATCAGAAGAAAATGCAAAGATTTGTGGTGAAACAATTCATGGCAATTGTACCTACTTAACTTCATTGCCTGTTCGCAAATTTTTGACCAGAAGCAACACTGTTATGGCGCTCCAGACTCTGTGTTTGTCAGATATGGTCTCCTGTGACTTCTTTCGATTCCCCAATCTGAAAAGAACCATGACATGATGTTTTCAAACACTGAAGAAATAAAGACAGAATCACTGAAGAAGCTAACCAGAAATTGCTTTCCAGAGGTGCTGCAAACTTTGGAAAATGTCCTGGCATAAATGTACGATGCCTGAAAAGGAGTACTTTGAAAGTGATAAAATCAATATTGATTAATAAATAACGATTTTTAAAAAAAACTAAAATTCTATATAATTTTTTACCAAACCAAGTATATTATCAATGTAATGTATTTTCAGTAGAATTGCTGGAGTCAAGATAAGTTTATTTTAATTTCATATCTATTCAAGCAATGAATGTTTCTATCATTTTGCATTACAATATATTTTACTCTTTTTCACTCTTCTTCATATACATCTGTATAAAAATGAAAAGTTTTTTCTATATCACTAATTAATGAAATTAGTATTATATGATAAGATAAACTTTCATGTTTTACTGATATTTGTTTGAAAATTTCAACAGTTGTAATGAAAAAAGAATTGTTTAAAATGTCAAGTAAAAAAATAAATGCATATAACATATATTAATTTTTTAATATGTTTCATTGAAAATTTATACAGTTTAAATAAAAATACAGTTTAACCCACTGTGCATTCACAAAAAATATTCCTTTTTTTGTAGAAACAAAACTAAGATAATGTTCAAGAATTATTTATATTACATACAACTAAACATGCATTTTGACTTAAATGATCATCAGCAGTTATAAAAAGAAAGAAATATTTATGGAACATTAGAAATTCTATTAGTCCTTACAGAATATTATATAAATAAAACACAAAAGCCAGAAAAATATAATTCTGCTTTAAGCAGTCAAGCTAAAAACAAACGGTTATCTTATAATTTAGTGTACACTATTTAAAATTTACATGTGAACTAACAAAACTTTGCACTAGAGTCACAGCCTAAGGAAGACTAAGGCAGATATTATCAAGTAGTAATTTAAGTATACTTCCTGCCATAAAACATATATTATGACTTGCTTTATCTCAGCAGTAGGTACAAAAGAGAAAATATTACAAGATTTATGATTGAACGGTGACTTTTAAAGCACTTTCTTCAAAATATCTTAATTTCTTAACAGCCTGTTGTGTAAAAAAATGTTTTTGAAAAACATAAGTAGTAATAAATTCAAAAAAGATATCGGTAACTCTTCTTAAAGTCGTGTTGGTCATTATGGTAAAGACAGTGTAACTCTAAAGAGACCTGGGGATTATATTAGGTATCAGAATAAGACAAGTAGACATTGATTACTGATGTGGCTTTACAAAAATCTCTCTCTTTCTCTGTATATCTGCTCCCACAGCCCCACACACCCCGACAGAGAGGAGAGTGAGAGAGAGAGGTATCCTTGATTAAGAATTAAGGATAATTCCCATAATAAACAAATCATACTGAATAGTTGATTTACTAACTGCGTAAAATTTTTCCCAAAGAATAATTCAAGCAAGTTTTAAATTCATAAATAGAAAATTTTTACAACTACCAGCTTTTGAAAAATTAAATGATTTTTTTTTTTTTTTTTAATATCACATCACTTATTTTTAACTAAAGAAAATAAGTTCTTCTATGCTGTAGAAGGATTAAAAACAAAAAAAAAATTTCCTGTTGGCTAAATACATTTCATTACTTTATTATGTTGCTAATTTATAATATAAATTATAACGAGTATTAATAATAAAGAAACAAATAAATTGCATTTGAAAATTATCTGGGTAAATTTCAAATATACTAGAAAACACATGCTCTTAAATTTATTTAGCATAATCAGAAATTTAATATTTATTAACAATTTAGTGTACAAATAATAATGAAAAAATCAAACATAACTAAAATAAAACTACTTTTCAAAATGTAAAAACTAAAATCCAAAATTAAGCAAATCAAATATTAATGAACAAGTATAAGTAACACAAACATTATAATCTATTTAGTTCTTGTAAGAATAGAATGAAAACTATGCATAATACAGTTTTTTTTTTTTTTTAATATATAAATATTATAAATGCTAAAAAAAACGATCACTATTAATAACAAGGATGATAATTTGACTTATTTAATACTTATTCTAAATTTTGTTGTGTTTTTAAACAAATGCACAACTAAGGCCAGTAGGGTTTTTAAAATTTCATCTTATTATCAGTCTTAAATTTACTCTTATTTGAAAAAATTCAAGTTAGTAATAAAAATTACTGAAATATAAAATTGCAATAGAAAATTTTATCTACTCTAGGAAAATAAATACTCATAATGACAATTATTAATAATCTATAAACTGAAATTCAATTTATGAAGTTAATATTGTCCGAAAGTTTATCTTAGAAAGAAAAACAATTATCAGTCCTCTTCATTTAATCACAGCAAAATTTATTTAAAAAAATTACTTATTACACTAATATGAAACTGGCTAATTTAATAGAATACTTTTCTAACAAATTAAACATTTTTCTATTTAACAATGATATAAGAACAACAATAAATATGATTATTTTCAATAGAGTTTCTTAATAAAAAAAAAATGGCAATCATCCTTTTTGGTAACTAGAGTTGAGATTTGAACTGATAACTTCTGAAATGTAAACAAGAATATTACAACTATAATTTTTTACAAAAAAAAGAAAAAAAGGTTAAACCACAATTGAAATTATATTATTAGGTGCATAATAAACAAAAAAACATTAAATGAATAACTTTTTTAAACAAAATTGTAACGTATATAATAACAACAAAAATAACTACAATATACAGCAGCTAATTAGTAAAAAATGCCAATATCTTAAAATTAATTGTAATAACTATAGAAAAAACACCACACAGTAAACAAAGCTTTATAACATTTTCTGCTTGTTAACAAATATTTTATCAAAACATTTTCTATATTTTAATGAGGTTTTTTTTTTTAAAGTAAAATCATTATTTTATGAAAAAAAAATGGTTAATTCACATTAATCAAGTAAAGTTTCTGCCTGTTAATACAAAAAGTAATTTCGATTAAAATAAGAACTTGAATTTTTTTAATTAAATATAACAAATCTTCAGGTTTTAATTATTAACCAAATTATAGCATTATTAATGGCAGAGCCTAAAAACAAAAAGAGAAAAATTATTAAACCCCAAAAATGCAAGAAGAGAATGAATAAGTCATCAATGAAACAAAATAAATCAAACTCCAGCAATAGGAGTAATACAGTCAATTGACAATTATGCAGAAGATCTTCCTTTAACTGTGTAATTAAAATCAGAACTAATAAATGATAAAGTCAAATTTTACCATTAATACACACTTCTTACGGAACACTACACATTTTTTTATTGTACACATATTTACAGAATAAAACATTTGTACAAATAAAATGTATTATTTAAATACATTTCTAAAAAAATGATATAAGTTTTTTCTTCAGATCTGTAACAATTTAGAGCAACTGAAGAAAGACTTAGGTCAAAGGGGCTGTACACATATTTCAAGGAGAGAAATCCAACCCCCTTCTCATGTCAAATAGAAAATCCCTTAAACATCTATGGTAAAAAAAATGTATCCCATTTTCACTTATAGTATAAAGTTATGGAAGATTAATTAAAATGTTATATTTCAATGTGCCTCACTAAATAAACCTGGCTACAAAAAGTTTATTATTGATACTCTGTTGTTTTCTGAGAGTGCATTAGTAATCGACTTAAGAACAAAGGCAAATTTAAATTAACAATAATAAAATCCAAGATGACTATAAAAAGTTATTTTATTAATTTGTAAGAGGTTTAAAAATAAAACTGACCAGGAAGTATTATCATAAAATTTTGTTATCAACAAATATGTGAAATTTATTAAATAACATAAGTTACAATAAATGATAAATATATTTTTAAAAATTAATTTTGTATACAATAACTTTAAGAAAATATAATTTTTAAGATTTAACATACTAATATTTTATTAAAAAAAAAAAAAAAAAAAAAAAAAAAAAAAAAAAAAACCCCAAAAAAATTTTAAAATTATTATATGGTGAATAAAAAAAAAAAAAAAATATTTTTAAAAATTAATTTTTTAAAAAAAAATTTAAAAAAAATATAATTTTTAAGATTTAACAAACAAAAATTTTATTAAAAAAAAAAAAAAAAAAAAAAAAAAAACAGACAAAAACCTCATAAAAATTTTGAAAATACTATACGTTTGATATTAAAAAAAAAAAAATCAGTAAAAATATATAGATTTAACTATCTATAACAAAAAAATTAAGCAGTTGAATAAAAAAACATAAGGACTTCCAATTACTTGTAATTATGTGTAAAAATTTCAACATCATAAATCATATGAAAACCTACCACAATGAAAAAATAACCACTGTAATTGTAAATAAATTTACTAACATGTATTAAAATAACATAAACAATATAATTATGTTATGTATTTATACTAATATGACAGTTAATTAAGAAATTGATATAGGCTATTTAGAAATGTGAAGGGTAATGTAACAGTCAATAATAAGCAAAATCTCAACTCTTTTCAATTAAATATTTTAAATTAGCACTTAATCAAAACTTTTGTTTAATTAGTTTTAATTATTTTTAATACTGCATAATGTGATGTATATAAAGTATGAAGAATCTTATTCCAATAAGATATTTGTGAATGTGATAGTGACAAAATTGGCCATTACTAACATCCTAAATAATAAATTTATAACAGAATGATTATAAATACAGTTCAATTTTTATTAATCATCATTTGAGTTTCATCACAGCCTCAACAAACTGAAATGACTGTTTTAACTAAACAAAGTATTACGTTATACTATAAACTAATACTTAATTAAAAAATTATATAATGACTTGAACAAGTAATTCAAACTTAACAATTATCTTACATTAATAACTTACATATATATATATATATATATATTTATAAAACTTGATCCAAAGCACAGAACAATAAATAAAGTAGGATGACATTGATCTTATTTTATCATATATACAAAAAAGTTTTTGTGAATTTCTCGCATCCTCATTTGTAATCCATTTTTTGAATTGTTCACATCAAATTACATATTACATGTAAACAATATCAGTTATAATAAATTTTTTTTTTATGAAATATAATAAAAACTTTGTTAAATTTAAAAAAAAATATAAATAATAAAAATTAATAATTTAAAACTAAAATTGAAATTAATTGTTTTTTAAAAAATAAAAAATTAAGATTAAAAATGAAAGATTAGATAAATGAATATATGACGTCAATTGATAAAAATTAAAATAATAGGTTAACAAAGAATATAGGTGTAATCGGGCTACCCAATGTTATATTACTGTGCAGATTTTTTTAATAGATTGAATTATAATTCAATCAAGAATGTCTGAAAAAGTATTGTTATCAACTTGTACAGCTTTTATAATCATGTTATCCTCAGAGTTTGAGGATATATCATTTGAGGATTATCATTATTAAAGCTGCACGATTTATATCTAAAGCTGCATGATTTATATATACACAATATATATACGTTTTATATAGGAAAAACTACTAGATCTTTCAAAACTAAATTTTCTAAACATTTTAGATATTATAAAAATGGAAAACTGGATTTTTCTTAGGTTTGTAATCATTTTATTAATAATAAACATTCAATAACTGATATCAAACAAATTTAGAAATCAAAGAATATAATACGAATGATTGATAGGGATTTAGACATTTTAGAGAAATTTTATATATATGTAAATATAAAAGTAGATTTAACTTGTTCAACCTATGAACAGGGTATGAAGACAACACAATTATAAAAGATGCAGTAGATGGTAGCACTTTATCAGACATTGTTAATGTATAATTCAATCTATTTCAAATCTACACAACCAGCCAGGCCTCATGTATAATCTATTTTAACCTATTTATTTTAATAATTTTATCAATTGAATTCATGTTTTCATATACGTAATTTCAATTTTTAAATTAAAAAAAAAAAAAATTCATTTCAAATTTAACTTTAAATTATTGATTTTTATAATTTATATTTTTTTTGGAAAAATATAGTTAAAAGAAGAGACAGATTTATAGGGCACATATTAAGGCATCCTGGAATAGTCGCTTTGATATTGGAAGGACAGGTAGATGGGAAAAATTGTGTAG